>JAQQSK010014203.1:0-11209 GCA_028658325.1 Potorous gilbertii | reverse complement strand
GAGAGACAATTTAAAAATTATGGGGCTACCTGAAAGCCATGATCAAAAAAAAAGAGCCTAGACATCATCCTTCATGAAATTATCAAGGAAAACTGCCCTGATATTCTAGAACCAGAGGGTAAAATACACTGAAAATTTATACATCGCCCATTTTGAATCAGAAAAGCACTCCCACCTAAAACCTAATATTTAGCTCATTTCTGAGTATATTGGAGTACTCAATTTAAGACCAGGAATGGGGTCTTAAATATGGTCTCTATCCCTATGTCTGTATATAAAGATATACACACATATATACACATTTTTATATCTATATACATAAATGCATATATATGTAACTATAAATTTACACATGTGTGTGTTAATATATTTATGCATAAAGGTTATGAACAAGTAGTGAAAGAAAAAGAATAGATTTAAAGTCTGTAAACATAACTTAGCTAACTAATTGCTTTCCGTTCTAAGAACTTGACTTCTGAAAATAAGTACACTCCTTTTTGATGGAAACATTAAGGATAATCAAAAATTCCACATGGTTATTTGCAGTTTCTAGCTTATTTAAACTCATGGCATTCTGTATCCAGCTTCCTTCTAGAAAACTGTGAAACTTGGTGCTAAATAGGTTCCATTTTTTAAAGCCTTGACTTCAATTCTCAACAACAATGTAGAAATAGTTTGAAATTGATATTTATAATTATACTCTCTAGTAGATAGAATTAGAACAAGCAAATCCTTTAAAATGCCACACAGATTAATTGAGCACATTTTAGAGTGTACCTTTTTCCTTCAAGCAACACTATAGAAGCATAGTATTTGATGTACTTCTTTAAACTAATTAACTAGCTTTCGGAAATAAACCACAGTGTACATGATGATGCTTTGAACCTGCATTTTCTTCACCTCAAATCATTTTTAAAATTTTGTTTTCTACCTTAAAACAGGTTACAGTGAAAATGTATCATAGTACCAGACAATATTGAGTAATAGGGAGAATTTAGAGACTATTTTATCCAATCGTTTTTGTCTAAATATGAGGAAATAGATTCCTAGAGAGATGATATTTCACTAATAATGCGCATATGAGTTTGTGGCAAACTGAGATTAGCGCAACATTGCTCACAATATTTTACTTGGCTACCACAAACTAAATAATTGATCCTAAATTCACATACATAGAAGAGCAGTGTGTGGAAAGTGTATTTGGAGATATGCTTATGTAATCAATCAGAGTGAACAAACATTTATTAAGAGATTAAATGACTAATATGGAAATATGTTTAATATGATTGTATATGTATAGTGTATGTCAGATTGCTTGCTGTCTTGGGAAAGGGGGATGGGAGTTCAAAAATTGAAACTCAAAATCTTATAAAAGTGAATGGTAGAAACTATCTTTACATGAATTTGGAAGAATAAAATACAATTAAATGGGAATAAAGAGAATAATGTGGCCTAGACAGTCTACAAAGACCTAGATGTATAAAGAAGACCCAAAACATGGGAAGAGAATTCACTGATAGTTGGAGAATCTAGAATAAGTCTCCTAAGGAAAGCACACTTAAAATGGATTTGGAAGAAAACCAGGGAGGCTAGCAGGTGAAAGTGAGCAGGAAGGACCAACCTATGGTAGAGTATTCTGAGTTCATGCTGGCTTGATCAACCACAGTTAGACAGAGTGTAACTTGATTAGTGAGGTCATTTTTTTTCCTCTCTGAGAATGCACAAAAATAACATTCACATAGTCGCTGAATTTAGGCATCTAGCTCCAGTCATATATTTCTAACTGCCTGCTGGATGAGGTTATCTTATGTGAATGGAAGCACTTTCATCTGGATCCTCAACTGCATTCAAACTCCAGTTCTGATGTGAACTATATGATTAGTGGAAAGTCATCTGATCTCTCTGAATTAGTTTCCTAGAGTGACAAATGCAAGCAGATTGTCTATGTCTTTCTATTTGTTTTAAATGATGTGCTTTGTGGACTTTACTACATGTATGTGAATTGTTGTCTTGCAAAGGCTCAACATGCCAAAAATTGATCTCATATTTCCCTCCAAAGTGTTCCCTCCCTCCCTCCTTCCCTCCTTTCCTCTCTCTCTCTCTCTCTCTTTCTCTCTCTCTCTCTTTCCTCTCTCATTTTCCTCTCTGTGTGTATATATATATATATATATATATATATATATATATATACATAACCATATACATATATGTATGTGTACATATAATGTACATATATGTGTATATATATATAGTGCTATTACCATGACCTTAGTCACCCAGATTCAAAATTTCTAAATAATCTTTGAATTTTCCTTCATATGCACAACCAGAATTTAGTTGCTAAAACTTCTAAGTTATAGCTTTGATTATCCTTCTATATACTTCTTTTCCACTCATACTATTGACACTGAAGATCAGATCTTAATTGCCTCCGTTGTAGACCATTATAAAAGCATTTTAACTGCACTCCCTTCTTCCAAACTCTTTTATCTTTATTTTATACTTGTGCAATGTCCTATATGATGTCCTTTCCCTTTTAGGAACACATCAGTCAACATTGACAACATGTAAAACTCCTTATTCCATCATTATAGACCTCCCACACAAGCCTCTAATAGACCATTGCTACATTATTTCATACTGCTTCTCTGCATGTACTAAACACTTCAACATCATTAGGGTCTGTTCTCCTTCTTCATTCTCATCGTCCCTTCCTCTGCATCCATACATCAGGACATATATCACTGCCAGTATGAAAGTACTTCCTCCATTCTATACTTTATTCTCCTGTCTCTTGAAATTCCCCTTCTTCCAAAACCAAGTCCGAGACAATTGTTCCTTATAAAAACTTTTCCTGATGGTTGGCTCATCTCCCCATATATAATTAGCAAAATCATATCTCATATATCTGATGTCACTCTATTATCTCATATGTATTTGATTATAAAATTTCATTTCATAGATTTCAGCATCACTGTTTGTAATCTTCCCTTTATTCACGCTTATTGCGACTCATTCCTGCCTGCCTATACTATGAGTTTTCTTCATGTTCTTATGCTCTCTCATAATTTTGTCATAGTCAGACAATAAACATTTATTAAGGCCAGGATACTAGGTTAGAGCAAGAAAGAATGGATATCCATGTGTGTTGTGTTGGTATGGCGAAGGGGAGAAGGGTTATGCATTTCTTTAGACCACTGTAACATACTTCACTTCTAATCTATTAATTTAGACCATCTACCAACACCTTCTTGCCTACTACACTGTTTCTCTCGTGTGCTTTCCTTCATCCCTCCAAATTTCTATCTCTTGCTCTGGGCATGTTAACCAAAGTACTACTATTTTTGAAGGAAAGGATCATGTCAATCAACTTACTACTCCTTTGAGTCTATAACCAAAGTATCTAATGGTAACTACTTTCCTATTTCTATATATATACATATTATATGTACATGTGCTTGTATGTGTATACACAGACATGTATGTAGATGTATATGTGTGTGTGTGCATATGCATATATATACACATGCATACATATTCCTTTCCTAACTAAAATGCAAACTACTTCAAAAGAGGGATTGTATTCCTCTTTGTACATAGCTCTTTAGCATTGTGCCTGGTAATTAGTAGCTAGTAAAAATTTGATGCTTTTTCATTCATTCATGTATGTATTCATTCATTCATTGACATGCACATGTGTGTACATACACAGTGTATCTATATGATTTTATATAATGCTACATGCCCATTGTTATATTTTGGTATCCGCAAGGGCAAGTGGTATTTATCAGGTTTCTGAAGTATCATGCACTCTCCAAAAGAGATTAAACTATTTTTTAAGTTGACTTCCCTAGAGTAAAAATAAATTTATACATATACCCTCTTATTGTATATTCTAATGGTTGCAGACACTCCTTGAGATTGTATGTAGTCAGGATAGGGAGCAGGTACAAAAGGAGGCCTGACTAGTGAATCAATACCGCTGAATTTTTCTTGCTAGTTAGAATATTCGTTTCTAACTACAATAATCTGCAAACTCTATTTTTGTCCTTATTTTAACAGAATATTGATAAACTCATGAATGTTGATTAAAGCCTTTGATAAAGAAATCCATGAGCTAAATGTCCCACACTAGAGAGACACAGTACATCATTATAACCTATTACTGTGAAAACTTTCAATGCCCATTCTTGTGAATTAATTTACTTAAAATAAAGAAAGAAAATCCGAACAGAAGGAAATCTGTCTAATACTTCAATTCTTCTTTTAATCTCACTGTCTTGGATAGATTTTCTGTTAGTGCATATTTCTCACCATTCCCAAACTTAATTAAATATATTTATTTATTTTTAATACATTTCCCTTTTCTATCCACAGATAGAAAATGACCAAAAGTTTAAGCACAATCTTTTTTTTGCAATACAAAGATGCCCAGAGATTTCTCTGGGGTTCTATCTTCCCTTTATTTTTTAATATTCTATTTTTCCAAGTTCATATAAAGATATTATTTTATCATTTTTATTTTTTTACATTTTGATCTCTACATTCTCTCCCTCCTTCCCTTTCCCACTTGTTGAAAAGGGAAACAATTTGATATAGGTTGTACATATGCACATGTACTATTTGAGTAATATTTTCATATTATTTATATTGTAAAAGAAAACAGAAGGAAACAAGTCAAATAAAGTAAAATGATGCTTCAATCTGCATTCAGACTTTCTCCATCTCACATTTTTTTGGGTGGGGGAGTGGTAGATAGCATTTCTCATCCTAAGTCCATTGGAATTGTCTTAAATTATTGCATTACTGAGAGCAATTGTTGCTGTTACTATGCACCATTTTCTCCTGGTTCTGTTCACTTCACTTTGCATCACTATATGTAAGCTTTTCCAAGTCATTTTTATAGCACAATAGTACCCTGTCACAATCATATACCATGACTTAGCCATTTCTAAATTGTTAGACATTCCCTCAATTTCCAATTCTTCTCCACTATAAAAAGAGCTGCTATAAATATTGTTGTATATTTTAGATCCTTTTCCTTTTTTTGTTGTATTAATACCCCAATTTTTCCACATTGCCACCATTTGTCATTTTTTGTCATAATAACAAATATGATATATGTGAGTTGATACCAAATAGTTGTTTTAATTTATATTATTTCTCTGATTAACAGTGATTCAGAGCATTTTTTCATATGTATATAGATAATTTTGACTTCTGAAAAATGCCTGTCCATATCCTTTGACCATTTTACATATGGGAAATGACTTGTATTCTTATAAATCTGAGTTCATCATGAATTTGTAAAATGAGGACATTATTAGAGAAACTTGTAAAAATTTTCTCCCTTTTCTTCTAATCTCAGCCACTTTGTTTTTGTTTGTGTATAAATTTTAAAATTCAATATAACATGAATGCTATACCATTGATACATATATATTTTTTAATTATATTATTTTGTTATATATTCTACTTTTTTCTTAGCAAAGTATATTTTCCCTGCTTTCCTCTTTTAATTAGATCTATTTTACTTTACTCCTTTGTCTGAGACCATGATGGATTTTGAGATCAACACAGTTTTCTAGTCAGTTGAAGCACAATTTTCTTCTGCTCCAGCCCTTTACCATGACTCTATGTGATTCTCTGCTTCAAGTATGTTTCTTGTAAACAACATATCATCGGATTCTATTTTGTAATTTGCTCTGCTATCTGCGTCTGTTTTATGAGTGAGTTCATCCCATTCCCATTTGTAATCATGATAACTAACTTTGTGTTTTCCTCCTTCATACTTTCTATCTTCCCTTTCTAATAACTAGATTTTATAATAGTAGCTGTAGTGGTAATAGCAATTCTTGTTTTTTACTAGTGTTCTGTTTTATTTATTTCCTCATTGGTAGAAACCAAATATGAGTTTTTGCTTTGATTAATTGCAATATAGATTTCATTATCCTAATACCTTTAAATACTGAGTTGCTAAGCTTGATGGTAGGTCATTTTTTCATGATCATTCAAAGACCAGCTACATCATATGCAATAGTGTTTGTTCAAACTAGAATGATAGAAATATATTGTATAGAAATTAGGAAACAATTTACATTAGGGGTAGCTATGGTAATTATAGAAGTTATAAAGTCATCAAGTAATATTCATTTAATTAGGATATATATGATAATTTTAAGGGATTTTCTTAGGTTTACATGATATATTATTATTTTAAGTACTTTCAAATGCACTTAGTTCCAGTTGCTGGCTCTTGTCTATCATATTGAATGACATGGTACAGGATGTTGTGTTCATTTTGGAGGAGCATGTTGTTTTGTATCTGTCATCATCACCATCATCTTCATCATCATTATTTTTAATTATCCACTTTAAAAAGTTCAGTTTTCTCTGAATAGATGTTTTGCCCACTTTTCAAAATGTCTCATAGCATTTATTTTCTGAATTGATAGACATTGATTTAAAAAGCTTATATCTTTCCTGCAAGTTTGTAACGGCTGAGAAGTGCTGTATAGGTCAAAGAGGGCCTAAAACTGTACAGCATTTTAATTAATGGCAAGATAAACATTCAAATAGCTTTAAAAGTTCATTCTCTCAAAAAGGTTTAGGCACATTATAATATGTGATATAATTACTCAATATCCATGATCATCATCTGAAAATTTCCCCAAATTAAAAAAAAATATATTATTCTCATCTATGTTTTATTTGACATATTCTCCCAATGGAACAATTAATGAGGTGAATTTAATGGTGCTTTCCATGAACTAATAGAGCTGTACTATGCTTCTCCTTCCTTCTATTTAAATATTCTAATTAAGTCAGTCATCCTGGTCCCATCTGTTATATATTTCTCTCACATGGTGTAGGTGCTGGATTCTCTCCAGGGCAGTACATGTACTTAGGTCTTTTCATTGTTTGACGCATGTCATATACATGAGGACCCTGCTCTTTACTTGGTATCATGGCTAACACCCCATATATGCATTATATGGAATTGAACATGATGGATTCATTATTTAAACTATCCAAATGGCTAAATGCCAAATAGTAGACATGTTTAATCAAAGTTTGATATCATTCTTTATCTAGAAAATTTTCTACAAATCTATCTGATTGTTTAGACTTAACCCAAGAAATAGGTATATGTAAAACCCATGCAAATAATGCACTGTATTAGAATAAAGCCATCAGGGACCTTGAAAAACCACAGGGATCCCAGGAACAACTATAGAAATCAGGGTACAAATCAGGGGTCCATTAGAATTTAAGAAGTTGACATTTCATGAGACTCTGAAAACATCATGGAATAGGCTTGCACAGGAACATGAGAGGAAGAATCAGAGTTCATTTTTGTTTAAACCTTAAACTTTAAACAAAGAGACTTTGTTTTTAATTGACACCATAATTTTGAGTCCCATATTGGAAAATTCTTAAATGGGGAATGTTGCAAACACTACTCAGCATTCTACTCTAAATTTTATCGTAAGTAAAATTTAAATAAAGTGTTTCAAAAAATTTAAATCATACTACAGATGTGAATTACCATCATCATCATCATCATCTTCTTCATCATCATCATTGTCACAGAGAAGCATTGAGGCGAAAATGGGTTTTCCAACAGTTTTCTTTTCTTACTGCATTATCACAGTAATTTAACAAATAAAGAATATAGGTATATATATATATATATATATATATATATATATATATATATATATACCTATATATATATATTATAGTGGTGATAGAGTTGATAAGCGAGATGAATTTGCATTTTCAAGGACATACATATATGTGTGCATAAACACATGCATATATGCACTTATTAAATCAACATTTCCTCAATTCTTATTATATTATAATATTATATAATATGTAATATTATAATATATTATTATTACTATATTATTTTGCAATGTATTGTGTTTAGGAATGCAATAAATGAATGATTCCTTAATATCAAGGAGTTAATATTCTATTGTGTTTGTGTATAAGGTATATATACCAAAAGAAATCACACATTAATATGAAT
The DNA here is from genome assembly GCA_028658325.1 of Potorous gilbertii. NCBI lineage: Eukaryota > Metazoa > Chordata > Mammalia > Diprotodontia > Potoroidae > Potorous > Potorous gilbertii. The sequence goes on along the minus strand of JAQQSK010014203.1, from coordinate 3,171 downwards.
ACATCAACATAATGCTTTCTGTGTGCATGTAAAGTAAGGTCCTTGTGATTAAGGACTGTTTCACACTTTATATTTTTATCATCAGTGTCTATCACTGCCTATGGGAAACACTTTTAAATGTTTCTTGATAGGTTGATTTATATAATTTATATTGATTTTTTACAGATATTTTGAATGTGACTAAAGGGTTAAAGGGAATGTATAGAGATCTACACTACTACCAAAACCATAGAGATTAAGCAAACTAACATTTATATAGTGTATACTTACTATGTGCTAGGCACTATCTTAAGTAGTATACAATATTTTTCTTATTTGATCCCTAAAACATAGCATTTGTACATGTGTTTATTGCTATGATAAGGCTAGCTAGCAAATTTGATACATGCGTGCTAACCCAAGTAAGGATAATGACACATGAAACACTTATGAATTACCTGTATCAAGCCTGACACTGTGTTAGATACTAAGTGTATGAGGAAAAAGGATATAGAAATTTAAAGTTTAGAGGAGCTTATATATATATATATATATATATATATATATATATATATGTATGTATATAATCTTCTCATACATATGTATGAGAAGATTTCAATAGAGAAACTCCCTCTGCCTATGATGATGAACAACTATGTGATGACATACAATCTTTTGTCTTACAGATTTGCCCACATCATTGAAAGGTTAAATGATTTGCTCAGGTCAGACAGCCAATATGAGTCAGTGGCATATCTTGAACCTAGATTTCACAAACTATAAGATCCAATCTCTATCTATTATGTAACTCTGAATCATTTTCTGCAGGTATGTGGATATAACATGTGCATATTGCTTATTCTTTTATTGCTAAATTCTTCAATATTCTAGTATACACAAAGAATTTTCGGTGTTACACGCTCATTCAAAGGGCCATGTCATTGAAACATGAAGTCTTATTGAATTTGCACAGTCATAATGTCTTGAAATGATACAAACTCTATTGAAGAATGTAGATATGACGAGCCAGTTGTGCATAGTTGTAAGACTTATATAAGTGATAAGTACTGTTTAGCAATGTGAGTATACCATGAAAGTCTTGACATTAAAAAGCAGTTTGAAATGCAATTTCAAATTCTTCTGCAGAAAAATTGTCTTGAGTTCAACTACCTATTGGGAAGAAGATAATAAGTATGAGTATGTTTTATGTAGGTGCCCTGTAGCGACGCATTTCTACAAAAACAAGAATGAATGAAAAAATGAAAAATTGATACCTGTTATTAATATTAGTTGATAAAACTTATTTTTCCATGAGATGTAATATTTTAAAAAATATTTTACATACATTAACAATCAATCAATAAGCATACACCAATTTAGTTTTTACTATATGACAGCCACAGTGCTAAATGCTGAATGTACAAAGAAAGACAAAATCCCTGCTAGTAAGTAGCAAACATTGTAATAGAGGAATGATATGAATAACTTTGAAAATAAAAAAATTTGTCTATTTGTCTGTCTCTATCTATTTAGGAATTAGTAAGAAAAGGAATACAAAGTGGGAGAGTGGGAGTGTAGAAATACTAAAAAAAGATATTTAGAGGACATTAGATTTAAGGAAGCAATACTTCCCCTTAGGATCCCTGATCCCTGATGCTGTTTCTCTTGGCCTGTTCTCCCTTGTGATCAAAAGTTCTCTTCCATGCCTTGGAACTGTGAACCAGAAGTGAGATCAAGCAATGAATTTGAAAAAAAATCCACTCATATGTTCAATGCTAGCATAGTGTCCCAAAGTGATGTCTTTCTGACAAGTTGCCAAATCCCCTTACTTCTCCTTACTTGAGAGATCCAAAAACTGCTGCTCCTTTTGTCATTCTCACCAATTCCCAGTACAGGTGTTGCATTTACATAGCTTCTGGACCTGATCCTTACCCTAAGTCACTGATCTCTCCTGTTGACCTCCTAAGTGATCTGCTGCTAGAAAAAAGTTGTTGCCTTGATCTTTAGTTGTTTCTTCTCCCCCTCTGCATAATTTTATTTGAAGAATTATTTTGAAGTTCTTTGGAGGAAAATGTTAGGAGAGCTTGAGCTGAGTGCTTCTTCCACTTGATCGTCTTGGTTCTTCCTGAAAATGAAAATTTTAAGGTAAAAAACTAGACTTTCTTAATTATGAAATAGGGATTCCAGAGAGCATGATGAAAATAGTGGGTATATCACAGGTGAAATATTAAGGAAAGTAGTATATAGTGGAACAGTATCAAAGAGTGGTAAACTAGGTGTAGGCAGTGTATTTTGTATAATGAAAACTGAAGCTTCAGAATCCTTGGGATGGTAAAATATGGTTAAGTAAAAATATGTTGATTTTTGAGGGATGAATCTAAGTAGTCTATCACGTTGTTGATGAGAAACCTCTTAAGGAGGGCAGGTGACAAGACTTCACAAACATTTCCCTGGACATCCATCTTTGTGGCATGTGATGACACCACCTCTCACCCTGTAGATATTTCCTAGAGGAGTTCACTCAGGAGATGGTAGGTGACAGTGTGAGAATTTTTTTTCAGAGGTTTGGCTCTGAAGCACTAAACAAGGCACAAGCAGTCAAAGGTAAAGAGATGGGCGATTGTAATTGGGATAGGTATGTGAAAGAATGCAAAGGCTCTCAGTTGGAGGTATGACAGAAGGAAGTGGCCAGATCCATTGCTGACTTAGGCCTCATAAGCTAGAACCTCAATACAGTCTGATAAGGATAATGAAAGTCTTATACCTATTTTACAGCAAAAAAACTAAAACTCAAAGAAGCTATAAATTCAGGTGTACTCTGAATCTAAGTCTAGCATCCTTTCAGTATTCCACAACATGACCTCTAAAGACAGTAATCATGTACATAAACAAAATGTTTTCCTACAACAAAGAGAGAGTTTCCTTCAGGTTTCAAACAATACTAAATAATATTCAAAAGTTATCAAGGAAAACTGCCTTGATATTCTAGAAGCAGGGGGCAAAATAAATACTGAAAGAATTCACAGATCCCCTCCTGAAAGAGATCCTAAAGAGAAACTCATAGGAACATTGTGGCCAAATTCCAGAGTTCCCTGGTCAAGGAGAAAATATTGCAAGCAGCTGGAAAGAAACAATTCAAGTATTGTGGAAATACAATCAGGATAACACAAGATCTAGCAGCTTCTACATTAA
>JAQQSK010014202.1:0-10000 GCA_028658325.1 Potorous gilbertii | reverse complement strand
TCTTTTAGAATGGGGTAAAACTCTTCATTCAACAAGTCAAGCTTACAATATAAACAAACTTCTGGGAGAGGAAACACAGTAACTTGCCCTAAGGTGTAACTAACTGACCTTTAAGTCTTTTCTAAAATTAAGTTTTGATTAGGAGAAGGATAAAGAGGAAAAATGGGGAAAACCTATTGACTTATTTTCAAACTACAATCCTGAAATACTAAGTAGTTTTTGACTTGGCTAAAACAAAATATATCATTCAGGCTGGGAAAACGGCATGCTGATTTCTCTTTTTGAGGAAAAGTACCAGAGTTACACTTTTTGATCAGTCCTAGTCATATATATTTACTAACCAACTCCTCTTTCCAAAAACTCAGTCGAGTTTGCTTACTTAATAAAGTGGGATATTCTGTCAATGTTCAATTGTCCAGCAGAAGGATGAAGTATTTATTAAGCATTCACCACATGCCAGGCACTATGCAAAGTGGATGCAAATGCAATGGTACCTGTTTTCAAGGTGTTTACATTCTAATGGGGAAGACAAAAGAAAAATAGAAAAGTAAGCATGAGAGTTGCTAGTGGGGAGGTGGAGGAGTCCAGAGAGTGAGTTGAGCTAGGAGTGAAGCATGGCAGGTAACCCTAATGAAATGGTGACCCCAGACCAAGACTCACCAATCAGGAGAGGAAGTATCAAATAGACTTGTGATTCTTTCAAAGTGATGCCCATTTCCCTTGTGATGACTTGGGAGGTATTCTATTTAGGCAGAGAGTTTTAGATGGTTTCTATCTAAAGTCTGATAACCTACAGAGATGATATCAGAAAAGTGGCCTTTTAAGTGGGACATTTTCTCAGCTGTATTATATTTGAATACAGAGTAACAAGAGGTAGGTAGAAATACTCTGGTTACTCAACCAAAATCATTCTTAAATGGTCCTTGAAATCTACATGCTAATATAACACCTATTCCAAAGCCCAATAGGTCGGGCCTCCTTATTGGCAGAGACAAATGCCCTGTCCTGTTTGAGGGGCAGAGAGGAGTTGGCAAGACATAAGAGATTTAGTTCTCAGCCAGTCCAATCTCCTCTTTGAGGACTCTTTAAGCAGGAGTTCTCTTTCTGGACTCTCCAAGTAAGAGTTTTTTCATGTAGTATTAAGTTAACTTCCAGCTTTAAGAGAAAAGATGGAAGAGATCAACCCCACTTCAGGATGCTGAAGGAAAAGATCAGGAAGATGGGAGAGAAGTGAACAGTTTCAATCATGTTTGTATTCCCAGTTTGTTACTTGAGAGATTTTGGAGAGTTTCCTCATGGATGGGATCCCAGATACTCTCTCTTGGTTAATCTGAGTTATATAGCTCCCAATGGGAGAGTTTCTTCACTTCATTTTGTCTGGTATATATTCTCCTATGTATACCTTCTCTGATTTCTCTTTTGCTATAATTTGAATAAATGGGCTTCTCTGACATTCTCTATGTGTGTTCACTGAGGAACTGGCATTTGGTGAGAAGGGGATCAAGTCTTCAATACAGAGCTTGAGGTCCCCCTTCCCACCAGAAATGACAAAGCAATCAAAAGTTGGATGGAACCTGATAGTTAAAGGAAGCACATGAATTTCCAGTCTTATACCCTCTTCTCTCTGAAGAGAGCAAGGTAGTATCCTCCACTCCAACTTTTTACTTCCCCTCCTGGAAGGAATGAAAGTCTCCCTTGGAGAAGGATAGAGGGGAGAAGAGACTAGAGATATCTATTCTGCTTCCCTTGGAGACATACAAGAACAGGTCCTCTCACCATACATGTGGACCTCACTGCACATATGAGGCCTACTCCATCATGTTCTCCTTACACTTCTATACACAGAATAACAGAATTTTGGAGCTGGAAAGTCTTCTGAAACAATCTAAACCTTCATATGAATTTCCTCTACAATATACTTAACAAATAGTTATCTAGCCCTTGTTTCAAAACCACCAACAAAGGGGAACCTATTGCCTCCAAGGGGACTCCATTCTACTTTTGGACAGCTTTAATTATTAAGAAATGTTTTAGTATAACAAAATAAAATATGTATATATGCATCTTCTATCCATTATTCCTAGTTTTGATCTCTAAGGCTAATTAGAAATCTAATCCCTCTTCCATATGATAGACCTTCAAATACTTGAAGACCAAAGTCATATGCTCCCTAAATCTTATCTTCTCCAAGATAGAGTTCATTCAGTTAATCCTAACATGGCATGATCTTGAGGCCCTTCACTCTTCTGGTTGCCTCCTTCCAGACAATCTCCAACTCATCAATGTCCTTGCTAAAATGTGGCACCCAGAACTGAATATAATACTCAACATAAGGTCTCATAAGGGCAGAATACAATGGGGTTGTCATCCTCCTAGCCCTGAACATCATACTTCTCCATGTAGCCTAAAAGAGAATTGGGTTCTTTTGAGTGCCATATCATGTTATTGCCTCATGGAAAGTTGCAGTCTTCTAAAATCCTAGATCTTTTTTTTCCTTCAAATGAATGACTATTTAGTCATGCTTCTTATATCATATATTTGTAAAATTAATTTTTGAATCCTTTTGCATTCCTGTTTTCTTCCATATTATTTTTCATCCTATTAGAATCAACCCATTGTTTTAGCCTTCCAAGATCTTTGTGAATCCTGCCTGTCATTGAATATGTTGGCTGTCAGTCCTAGCTTTGGAAGTTTGATTAGTATACTCCATGTCTTTTATTCAAGTCACCAATAAAAAATTTTTAAAATAATTCAGGGTCTAAGAGAGATCCTTAGGATGCTCCACTAGAGACATCTTTCCAAGTTAAGACCCAATTATTAATGATGTCTCTTTGGGTCCAGTCATTCAATTAGTTCCAAATCCACCTTGCTTATACTATTGTCTAGTTCATATCTGTCTACCTTGTCCACTAGAATAACCTGAATGACTCTGTCAAATATTTGGTTAAAATCCACATAAACATATCAGCAATATTCCCCTGACCTGTCAGATCAGTACCCTAGTCAATAAAAGAAATATAGTTAGTTTGGTATATTCTGTTCACGATGCAGCCATGCTGGTTCTTTGATCACTACTTCCTTTTCTAAGTGTTTACTTACCATCCCTTCAATTACAAAGCTACACTCCTTGACCTATAGTCTCACTCCTTTTCCCTTTTAGGAAAGCAGCAATATTAACCTTTTTCAACCTTAAAATACTTCTCTTGTTCTGCCCAGTTATTGAAATATCAGTGACAGTTACTTAGTAATTACATCTACCGGTTCTTTTCAGTATCTAGGGATGTAATTCATCTGTTTGGCAAATTGAATTCATCAAGGGCAGCTAAGTGCTCCCTTACTATTTCCCTATTTATCTTGGGTATCAACTCTATTAGCCATTTTTTGTTCTGTCATTTCCAGTCCAAAGATCATTTTCTTTGGCACGGAAAACAGAAGCAAGGTAACCATTGATCACTTTTGCCTTGTCTCAATTGTTGAACATCACTGTCATACCCACCTCGAGCGGTCATCTAATTCTCTCTTTGATCTGTCTTTTTTTCTACCAGATAGCCTTAAAAAAAACAAAACCTTTTTTGTTGTTTTAACTTTCCTCACCAGTATTAGCACATTGTGAGCATTAGCACTCTTCACACTATTATACAGGACTGTCCCATGCTTTTATATTCATGGAAGTCCAAGTTGTTTGAGTACTAGTATTACTGTCTCTTTAGATCACTCCCCCATTTTTTCCACAATGGAACGTTTTTGTTGTTGTCCTCAGAATTTCATTCTTGGGAGCTTGTCTCCTATTATAGAATTTTAGACCATGCATTCTCATCTGTCCGTTCTCTGAGCCCTTTGAAATCTACTCGGTCAAACTCTAGAATATGTGTCAGATTCTGCCCCGCTTCCTTCTCTTTTTGTCACAAATGATAAGATAATGTGGTCATTCCCCACCCCTAGCTCCTAAGAGAGAAAATAGTTCCTTTTTTCTGGTAAGAATAAGATCCAAAATAAAGCTTCTTTTTATTGGTTCCTCTACATTTGTAAGGAACTCTTAGGAAAAGTTGAGTAGTTATTAGCTGCTCTACTTTAGAGAGAATGACAGCTGTAGTCTACCTCTGGATAGTGGAGGGTCTCCATCATTTCTCTATGCTTGTTCTGTGTTGTTTCCCAAAATCATCAATTATTTCATTTCTGTCCAGGGGGTCGGCTTTATATGCCAGTGAAAATATCAGTATTTCTGTTGCTGCCTACCTTCATCTTCAAACAAATATTCTCCACCATGTTTCCCACCTCTGATTGCTGGATTTTATCAAATGGATACATCTTCTTATATAATGCTACTCTGCCCATTTTTTAAAGAGTCTATTCTGTTCCTTTTAAATATGGTATGCCCAGGCAGAACCATATTTCAGTCATAAGTCTTACCCTACCAAACCCCTAAGTTCAAATCTGATCTCAGATACTTAAGTAGTTTGTATGACCCTGGGTAAGTCACTTAATTTTGTATGCTTTAGTTTCATCATCTGTAAAATGAGTTAGAAAAGGAAATGGAAAACTATTTCAGTATCTTTGCCAAGAAAACCCCAAATAGGATCAGGGAGAATTGGACACAACTGAAATGAAACAACAGTGTAATATAATAATATATTAGTATAATAATAAATGATTGTTGAATGGGAGGGAACATCTACAGCAACTAGTGAATAAAATTCTGGTCTTGGAATCAGGAAGTGATGGGACCAGCTGCCAAGATCTTAGTTTTTTTTATGTTAAGCTTCAAATCAGCTTTTATACTCTCCTCTTTCACCTTCATTAAGAGACATTAATTCTTCACTTTCTGCCATCAGAGTGATGTTATCTGCATATCTGAAATTGTTGATATTTTTCCTGGCAACCTTAATTCCGGCTTTTGATTCATCTAACCAGGCATGTCACATGATGTACTCTGCTTATAAGTTAAATAAATAAAGTGGCAATATACAGCTTTGTCATACTCCTTTCCCAATCTTAAACCAAACTGTTATTCCATGATCACTCCTAATTGTTGCTTCTTGACCCTCATACAGGTTTCTCAAGAGACAAATAAGATTATCTGTTACTCCCATCTCTTGGAGAACTTGCCACATTTTGTTGTGATCCACACAGTCAAAGGCTTTATTGCAGTCGGTTAAGCAGAAGTAGTTGTGTTTCTAGAACTCTCTTGCTTTCTCCATAATCCAGTAAAAGTTGGCAATTTGGTTTCTGGTTCCTTTGCCTCTTTGACAACCAGCTTGCTCTTCTGGTAATTCTCAGTTCGTATATTATCAAAGCCTAGCTCGCAGAATTGTAAGCATAACCTTGCATAACCTTGTGTGAAATGAACCTAATTGTTTGGTAATTTGAACTTTCCTTTTCATTGCTTTTCTTTAGGATTGGGGTGTCAAATGATCTTTTCCAATCCAGTGGCCACCATTGAATCTTCCAAATTTGCTGGCATATTGAGTACATCACAAACATCAGCTTTATAATTCATAGTGTGACTCACCTCAAAAGTTCTCACCTCCTGGGTTCAGGTTCCAACTGGGAGTTAAACATTTGACACAACTGCAGGCTTAAATTTCCCAGGAGAATTTAAGCTCCTTGAAGATGGATAGTGTCTACTTTGTTTTGCTTTTATATATGCATAGTCTAGCAAAAGGTCCTGCCCCTCATATATACTTGAAGATCATTTATTGGCTTGCATTAAATTAAATTCCTTACAATTACTAGAATATTTTTAATGTCATATAAGCATTATGTATCAAGGTTATTAGAAGCCTCAGATATAACACATCAACTCCAGATTGTAGTCAGATATGGAAGATGGACTCTTTGGAAGCTAGGTGGCACAGTGGATAGAGTGCTAGACCTGGGGTCAGGAAGGCCTGGGTTCAAATCCAGACCCACAGACTTATTAGCTACATGACACTGTCACTTAAACCTCTATTTGCCTCAATTTACTCAAATATAAAATAAGGGTAACAATAGCACCTACTTCCCAGGGTTGTTGTAAGGACCAAATGAGATAATATTCGTAATGCATTTAGCACAATGCTTAGCACATAGTAAGTGCTATAAAGTATAAAAACTGGTTATTGTTACTGTTGCCATTGCTATTATGTCCTCTCTAAATTAAATTCAAGAAACATTAATCATATACTACATGTAAGACACTATTTATTAGACATCAGGCATGTGAGGATGAAATGACAGTCCCAAGTTTAAGAGAGTTGATTGAAGAATCAGAATATACCCAAAAATAAATGTAACAAATGGCAGAATGCAAGAAGAGCAAAGGACAGTTACAAAGAGAGGAGATGCTACGTTAAGTAGCCTGTTAAAACACCAGTCAATCAGTCATGGACATTGACCTTGCAGATGGAAGACCTGGAATCTAGTCCCCAGTCTCACTCTAGACTTGTGTGATCTGGGAACCATGCTAGGTGGTATGCTGGAAAGAATGTGGGGCATGAAGTGAGAAAAATTTTCAGTCAAATCCAGACTCAGACACTTACTAGGTGTGTGACCTAGGGCAAGTCATGTAACCTCTGTTTGACTTACTTTCCTCAACTGTAAAATAAAAATAAGAACAGCATCTATTTTACAGAGTTGAAGTGAGGATCAAATGATGTAATATTTGTAAAGCACTTAGTTAAACTTAATAGCTAACATTTATATAGTGTTTACAATGTGACAAGCACTGTGCTAAGCATTTTTTACAGTTATTATCTCATTTCATCCTCACAATAACCCTAGGAGGTAGATACTATTATCTGCATTTTACAGATGAAGAAACTGAGGCAAACAGAGGTTAAGTGACTTGCCTAGGGTCACATAGATAGTAAATAGAGACTGGATTTGACCACACGTTTTCCTCACTGCAGACCCCATACTCTGTCCATTGTGACACCTAACTGTCCCATCTTGCTTAACATAGTGCCTCCACACAGTGGACACCATATAAATACTTACTTCCTTCTCTCCCCTTTCTCCCTTCTCTGAGCTGCCATCTACCCCTCTGTAAAATAGCAAGAATAAAAATCCCTATTTTGCCTATCTGCTTCACAATTTTGATATTTAGGGTCTAATGAGATAATGGATATGAAAGCTCTTTGAAAAACATCAAGGGCCATGCACATGCAAAGGTATAATTATTATATTTGCAAAATCCAGAAGTGGGTTGTTGTGTAGACTAAAGCTTTGGCTAACTGAGGTAATTTACTATTTTTTTGTGGTATAGACACAGCCTTAGCTGAGGCTTATTTTTGAGTCAGTGTAAGCAATATATTGTTTTCAGGCAGCTGGGTGTCAGCTACCTCATCTTTTCCAGTATATAAATGTTAGTGTCTGCCGAACACAGCCCCATGCATTGGATTGGACTCTAACCCACAGAAAATACAGAATGGAGAACATATTCTGATTTTATCTCAGGGGTGGTGGAGAAGCTTGTATAACTTCAGTATAATCTGAGGGGAGGGGAGATAGCAGATTAAAAAACGTAATGGAAGATTTGCTTACATTTCCTAGAACGATAATTAAGTTTATTTATAGTTAGGGTAAGTTTGAGGAGGGGAAAAAAAGCAATTTAAACCCAGAGTTTTCACAGAGCCACTGCAAATGGCTTGCTTTAGCTTTGCCTTGGAAGGTTAACAGAATGTCAGGGAGGTTGGAGCGAAGAGTATATGATAAGTGACAAGTGTTAACATGGCAAATCATGTATTTAAAATTACTCCAGGCTTTATCAAACGTTTCTTCTTGAAAATAAACTATCCTGGAAGGAAAGGTTAACCAGCAAAGGAGTATTACGCCACAGTTTCTTCGGTGGCCAAGGGAGGAGAATTTGTGATAAATAGCGATTGATTAAAATAGCAATACTAGTAATTACTATTACTAAGGCTGCTTGCTACTGTTTTAATGACGGGGAAATAAAACATTCCAAACTTAAGTTTCACCAGGAAGAAAACAAATCTGCCCCCCCCCAAATGCTATCATTCCAGCTCAATGCTCCTTCTCTGTCCCATACTTAATAGGAAGACTCCCCTCCCATCCTCCTTGTGGGAAAGAAAGAAGCTTTGTATTAGTCATATTACAAAAGTTCTTAAGGAGGTGTTCATGGAAGGGCTAATTAAAATGTAATAACTGGTACTCATGTAGTCCTAATCATTCATGAAGGATTGGTAGGAATCCAAAAGATTCCTTAAACCCCTTTCTATCGTGTAGATTCATAATCATAGTATGTTAGAGCTCTAAAGGGCCTTTAGACTCCAGTCAATTCATCAATAAACAGCCATTTATTAAGCATCTGTTGGGTGTCAGGGTTCTATAGTCCCTTCATTTCATAGATGAGAAAAATTTGTACCTGGAGATAAGCTAAGTATAAGCACATAGAGCAAGTTATAGGATCGCTCTAAATTGTCTCCATCTTTGCCAAGATCATACCATAACCTATTCCAAGAAAGCAATAGATTGGATCAAAGGAAGAACATATTATAGATTTACCACATTTTTGACCTCGAAAGAAATTTAGAGGTAATCTGGTTCAACCAACCCATAGGACAGATTACACAAAATGAGGCCAAAAGGGAGGAAGTGATTTTTAAGCTGTCAGGAGCATATATAACTGGACAGGTCTTTGCAATTGCATGTGAATTTGATCACCCTCTCCCCTTGTTCTCATCTCCTTCATGTTTATGGCTAGAGGTCCCTGAAATAACTCAATAGAAAGTTCAGCACTCAGCATTAATTTTGGAACTCAAAGTGGGGCACTCTTGTCTTATCTAGACCAAGATATAGGACTCCAAGGATGGAGCAGGGAAGGTTTAATGGGAACATCACACATTGGGTATGAATTAGGAATTTGAATTAGGAATTCTGATTCTATCACTAACTTGCTATGATGTATGGTAAGTCACTTAGCCATTTTGTAGCTTCCTTCCTTCCTTCCTTGTTGGCTTCTTCTCACCCATTTTTGACCCCTGGGTGTGAGTATTGTCCAAGGATCTACCCTTGGTTTTCTTCTCTTTTCTTTCTACACTCCCCTTTGACCATTTCATTCATTCCCATTACTTCAACTACTTACTCTATTTAGATTACCTTATCTCTAACTTTGTTTCTAAATTCACATTTCTACCAGCACCAAGATGTTCCTCATCACCTCTAAGTCAACATTTTAAAACCCAGAGTTAATTTCTTTTCCCCTTGGTGCTAATAAGGGGGAGGAGCCAAGATGGCAGAGTAGAAAGACTTACCTATGCTAGCTCCAAACCCACAGCCCATGGATTTCCTCTAAAAAGAACTCCCAACAAATTATGGAACAGTGGAAGCCACGCAGCAACACAGTGAAGGAGATTTCCATTCCAGAGAGCCCTGAAAAACCGATCCCAAAGGTCCATCATACACCAGATGAGAGTGGAGCCCTCCCCTGCCCTGGCCACACGGCATTGAGAGGAGCGAGCAGATCCGAGCAGGCTGCAGGGATGGAATCTCCAGCAGCCGCGAAGGTCCCTCCACCCACAGACGCACAGGTCAGTGAGACAGACGGGCTGTGAGGGGAGAGGGTGTCTCTGGAACTCAGACCCCCTCGGGAGGCAGTGGCAGAGGCAGCGGGCGACCAGAGGCTCCTGGAGCAGGCAGGAGCTCAGCAGAAGCTCCATTACAAAAGGTCTCTGCATAAACCACCTGAGGGAACTGAGCCTGGGAGGCGGTCCTGCCCCCACCTGAGCACCAGAAATTAAGCTCCCGTTGAATAGCAGCCAGGCCTGAGGCTAGGGAGCAGCATTTGAATCTCAGACCCCAAGCACTAGCTGGGCAGACCTAGGCCAGGGGTGGAGAGGACTCTCAGAAGTCAAGTAACTAGCTGGGAAAATGCCCAGAAAAGGGAAAAAAAAATAAGACCATAGAAGGTTATTTTCTGGGTGACCAGATGATTGCGCCATTCCTCTCTGACAAAGAAGACCAATGCTTACCATCAGGTAAAGACATAGGAGTCAAGGCCTCT
>JAQQSK010014201.1:0-11209 GCA_028658325.1 Potorous gilbertii | reverse complement strand
AATAGTTATTTAAAATGGAAAGATTTTTCTCATTAATTAATAAGCTCATTTGATCTGCTTAAATCACCCAGAACCCTGGATCACATGTGGTGGGAGGAGCTTGCTGAAGAGGCGGAATAGGAAGGGTGGAGTGTGTGAGGAAGTGAGTGGGGTCAGGTCAGAGGGGAAAAGAATAACTGACACAGACCAGCTGATACATTGTGACAGTTGATAGTGAGAAGACCCTGGCTGGGGAGGGGAGGTTTGAGACTGAAACATTGTGACAGCTGAGAGTTGAGAAGGCCTATCCCACAATGGGAGGTTTGAGAATGGCTTTGCTCTCTGCTATGATAATGTTTATTAACTTCTTTGTCACCATGATGGATTTTGTTTTCTGATTCTGGGATTTGGCTTTCTGGTGTTTAAATAAATATTTTTCTTCTGTCTTCTCTATGGAGAGTCTTTTATATTTTGGGATTGAGAACTATGCTGTCATATTCATAGTCACCACTAGGGCTGTGAATATTGCCTTGGCGATACAACAGTTTTCAAAGGAAGCAATCAAAGCTGTCAACCACCTAATGAAAAAATACCCCAAATTATTAATCATGAGAGAAATAAAATTAAAGAAACTTTGAGGTTCTATTTCATAACTATGAAATTGACAACGATAACAAAAGAAGAAAATTACAAATATTATAATGGCTTTTGGGAAACAGGTACACTAAAGCACTGTTCATAGATCTATGAATTAGTGTAACCATTCTTGAAAATAATTGAGAATTATGCTCCCCAAATCACTAACTTGTGTATAACCTTTGAATCAGCAATAGCACTACTAGTCTTATGACCTACAGAAATAAAAAAATATGGAGAGGACTTGGCAACAAAAACATTTATAACAGCTCTTTCCTTAGTAATGCCAAAGTGGAAATTAAGGAGGTGCTTAACTATTAGTAAGTGATGAAAGTAATTATGATATTTGAATGTAATAAAATGATGTTATGCCTTAAGAAATAACGAAATAAAAGGACCTATATGTGCAAAAATATTTATAGCAGCTATTTTCTGGTGGCAAAGAATTGGAAATTGAGAGGATACTGATCATTTGGGGAATGGCTGAACAAGTTGTGTCATTATAGTGGGATACTATAAGGATGACCAAGATGCTCTGAGAAAAACCTGGAAAGATAGACATGATCTTTCATCATGACCCAGGAGAATGTTGTATACAGTAATAGCAATATTGTAAAATAAGTTAGCTATTCTCAGGAATCTGAGAGAACTCTAAAGGATTTATGATGAAAAATGCTATTCATCCCAAGAGAAAGAACTGATGGAATCTGCATACAAATCATAGTATGCTTTTTAAACTTTATTTTTCTTGGGGTTTTATTTTTTGGTCTATGTTTACTTTTACAAGATGACTAATAAGGACTCATGTTTTGTATGATTACACATGGATAACCTATACCAAATTGTTTGCCTTCTCAGTGATGGGGTTTGGGGAAAGAAGAAGAGAATTTAGAACTCAAAATTTTAAAAACAAATGTTGAAAAATGTTTTACATGTAATTAAGGAAAATAATATACTAAATAAAAGAGAAACTTTAAAAAAGATATAATGAAGTCAACAGTTTCAGAAGAAACTGCTCTATGAACTGATATAAAATAAAATGAGGAGAACTAGGAAAACAATTTATACAATGATCACATTATAAAATAAAATAACTTTGAAAATCTTTATATTATTGATCAATTCAATTAAAACCATGAGTCCAGAGGACTACAGAAGAAACATACTTCTTTCCAAAGAAGTAATAAATTTAAAACCAAAATGAAGCACTTTTTTAAAAAAAATGATCAATGGGATTTGTTTTGCTGGTCTATAAGTATTTGTTATGAAGATTTAATTTCCCTTTGTTGATTGTTTGGTGGTGAGGAGAGTATAGTGAAAGGAAAAGATAATGTTTGTGCAAATAAATGAATAAAAAAGGGAGAGAGAGGAGAAAAAAGGGGGAAGAGAAAGAGGAGAGAGAGGGAGGCAGAGGGGGGAGAGAGAGAGAGAGAGAGAGAGAGAGAGTGCCAGCCAGCCTTAGAGTCAGAAAGATCTAGATTGAAGTCCGCCCCTCATACATTACATACTGGTTGTGTGACCCTAGTCAAGTTGCCTAAACTGTTAAAGCTTCCAGTAGGCTCTAAGGATTTAAGTTCCAGGGCAGTTGTCAATCAGCACTATTTGAGAGAGTTTCTTCAATGGATATTCTCTATAACAATGAAATTATAGAACTAAACCAAAAGAAACAAAAAAAGTAGATGCCTAACATATTCCAGATGTTTAGGTCATAAGGCATGAAGGAAAAATGCAAACCCCTCCAGGGAGTTTATATTGTAAACCAAAGAAGCATCTAACTATCTACCTATATCTCCATCTAATTTTGGAGACTTATTTGTGATAAAGTAGGGAGACGGAACAGATGAAGCAGCCTTCCTATGAATCACAATTTATGACCACTATAAGTTGCTCTGGAGAGAGAATATAAAAGTTGTTGAGCTATCTGTCATGCCGTTTCAACATGACAGTATATGAAAATCAGACTATTTGGGGGAAAGGTGCAGTAAGGTTGGCCTGTCTGACATTTATTTACTGCTATTTTGCTTGTTGAGAGTTTATGAAATATACATCACAGGAGCAAAAATAACCCTCACTGGGATTAAGATTCCATTAAATTCATTACATTTTAAATCTCAAGTAAGTGAGTCTCTTTTTTCATAGATTTTTCCCCATCATCTCATCTCCTTATTTCTTTGGAAATGCTAATCTGCAGAGAACTCCCTTCAAGCCTTCCTGGCAGAAATGACTTATATTGGGATTTGAAAGAACTAGTGCCGGGCAGGGGGTCAAGAAGGGGAAAGGAAAGGAGATAAAAATTCATATAGTCCCTACTATATGTACGGCAATATGCTAATAATTTTTTACAAATATTAACTTATCTGATCCTCACAGAAACTCTGGGAAGGAGATGCTATTACCATCCCATTTTATAGGTGAAGAAACTGAGGTAGTCAGTGGTTAAGTTAACTTGCCTAAGATCACACAGCTAGTAAGATTTGAACTGATCTTCCTGACTCTGAACTCTACCACATCACCATTTGCCTAGGAAAGAAAGCTCTCTCAAACTGAAGACTTAACAGGAAATGGGAGATCAGTTTCTTGGAGCATGCATAAATCTTTGCAGTTATGTGTACCTCTAGGAAGTATAAGATTTGAGTGAATCTTAAAGGGACAGAGGTGATTTTCCTCTTGTCCCAGAGAAATTTCAATGGAGCTGAAATATGTTCCAGGACTTAGCAATGATTGAAGACTCTCTGCTCATGCAGCTCAATAAAGAAGGGGTGATATATAGAAGGAATGGCTGGCATTGAGCTACCAGCATGAGTCCCACTACAGCTGCTTCTGTCTAACATAGTCAGTGGGGCAGTTGAAGCCCAGGGGAAAGGAATATCTGAAGCAGAATGATTTTCACACAACTTTTCCTTCTGGGAGAACTTGTAACAGATATTGAAAGGCCTTATCATTCATCTTCACCCTACCTCTCCCCACCACCTCCCCACTCTAGGAGGACAGATGTTAAATACAAAGTTTTCCTATTCTTTTTTGCATTTCCATTTAATTAGTATTGAATACCAGCATAGATAAAATGATTGATCCTAATGACTTTTCATTTACATACTTCATTATTTGTGAGTATGAAGTTACAAAAGATATTGGGGCAGAAACTAGTCATAGTACACAGATGAAAAAGAAAGAAAGGGAACAGACATTCTCAACTGTACTTGTCAGTCATCCTGACTGAGGACACTGGAGCTAAATCTTCAAGAATAATATTGATGAACTTCTCAAAGAAGAATCAAGAAAACATGAATCACATGTGGAACTCAAAGTTTTAAAAACAAACATTAAAAATTATTTTTACATGCAACTGGGAAACAAGATACGCAGGTAATGAGGTGTAGACAGCTATCTTCCCCTACAGGAAAATAGAAGGAAAGGCAATAAGAGAAGGGGGTGATGGTGATACAAGGGAGGACAGATTGCAGGAAGGGGTAATCAGACTGCACTTTGAGATAAAGGAGAGATGGGGAGAAAATTGGGAACTCAAAATTTTGTGTAAGTGAATGTTGAAAACTAAAAATAAATCAATAGAAATAATAATTTAAAAAACATATTACATTTTTTATAATCCTAAGAAAAAGCAGGAATTCAGTTCCTTGCATCCAAACTATAAACTCAACTAGCATGAGTCATGTTCCTAATCTATACATGCAATTACAAAATAACAAAAGAAGAGAGAAGAAAGAAAAACAAAACACTATCATAGAATCTCAGGGTTAGATAGGACCTCAGAGATTATCCAATCCAACCTGTACAAAAATCCCTTCTTTGGACATACTCATTCAGCAATAGTCCATCAGAACAACCCAGACTAGGCACAGTCTACATCTCTTCTCATCTAGACTGTTATAAAGTTCTTAACTTATTTCCCTGTTCTGTCCTGTCTCTTTTCTATCCTATATATGCTGCACAAGTAATCTTCCTAATTTATATATCTGTCACTCCACTACTCAAAAACTTTCAACTGGATCCCTAATTTCAAATAAATAAATTGTAAGTTCTTGGTTCTGGCCTTTTAAAGTCGCTATAATCTTATTCAAACTTACCTTTCTATTATTATTTCTAATCACTTATCTTTAAATATTCTTTGTTCCAGGAACATTCTATGGTTCATCTTACACACTACCATATCTGGCCTTTTGACAGTAGTAGAAGTATGGGATATCAGAAAATAAACTGCAGCTTCTTATGCCCAGCTTTAGGCTAGGTCAAAAGACTCTCATGTGCTTTCATCTTTCAATATCTTTCTGAGTTTTTCTTTATATTCATAGACTATGATTAGTCTTCAATGGGAACTTGGAGGTCAAACTCTATCATTTTATTGACATGAAAATTGAACTCAAAGACATTAAGCAACTTGTTCAAAGTCACAACGCTTTTCACAGTAGAGCTGGTACTTTAACTCGGGACTCTCAATCTGGTCTTTCTTTATTCTACCAAACTATCTCCTGTATCTTGCTATATTTTGGACTTCTTTTCTAATTGTTTCTTACTACTAAACACTTTCTTTGTGGACTTGCAGTTCTTTTTTCTTAAACCCTTAGTTTGGGGAAGTGTTAATTTTATCAATCAATGAATGTGTTTACTAAGGCTTTATGTACCTTGAAATTGAACTAACTACTCCTTTAAAGTATCTAAATAATTTACCTGCACACAAATTTCAAAGCCATAAAGCAGTCCATAAATCCAAAAACCAATATTCTAATGCTGGCTCTGTCACCGAGTGGCTGTGTGATTTGGGAGAAAGTCATATCATTTCTCTGAGCCTGAATTTTTTCATATGTAAAGTGAAAAAGTTCATCTAGGTAATCTCTAAAGTTATTTTTATCTTTTTCCCTGGATGCCGCTATCATGGAATTAAAAAATCTTATAGTTTGACATGTCATGTACATTTCTGAGGTTCTTCAGAATTCATCTGGTCCAATCTGTACCTGGACAAGGATCTCCTTAGATCACTCCTTAGATCACTTCTGGGGACTGTGCTAAATGTTGGGTATACAAATACAAGCAAAAAGAAAATCCATTCCTTCCAGGAGTTTATATGCTACTAAGCAGAGACAACTTAAAAGAGAGGGAGATGAAAAGTAGAGGTGAAAGGAGATCCAGAGGCAGAAGGAACAAGAGAAAGGTACCTATACGAGGCATTATTCAGATATTGCACCCAAGTTTTTGTCATTGGCAATTTTGACAAGCATGCAATTGATAGAGAGGTAGCATGACATTGTGGATGGAGAAATTGCCTCTGAGTCAGGCAGACATGAGTTTGAGCCCTGCCTCTCACATATACTATCTGCATGACTTTGGGCATATCATTGAACCTCTTTAAGACTCAGCTAAAAAAATAGAAGGATGTTTGATGAGATGCCCTTTATTGTCTCCTCCAGATCTAAATCTATGTTCTATGTATTCATCCAAATCACTAACAAAAATGTCAAATAATATAGTGCCAAGGACAAATATCTGTAATATTCAAATAAATACCTCCTTTCACAACTGATATCAAATCACTAATGATTATCCTTTGAGTCTGAATATTTAACTATTCTCACTTCACTTAACTGTTTTAGGAACTAGTGTATATCTCTCCTTGTACACAAAGAAAGCATAAGAGACTTTTTCAACAATTTTGCTGAAATCTAGGTAAAATATATCTATAAGCATCCTACTGAAGTCTGGTAACTGTCAAAATCAAAATGAAGTTATTCCAGTATGAGCAATTTGTCATGAAGTCATGGTGTATCTTGGAGTCATCACTTCCCTTTCTGTATGTTCAGAGACTATACTTGATTACGCGAAGTGTAAATCAATTTGAATGCTCTTTTTAAAAAAGACTCTATTAACTTTCAATAGGCTCACATTTCATTACCTCTGAGCTCTACAAATAGGAGTAAAATCTTATGAGACTCAACTATTTGAAGAATTACAGATAATGCCTAATAGATCACAGAAAAACACTTTCAGGAATATGCTGGTATTATTAACAACCAACTCTCTGCAGGACATACTTTTACTTTCAATCTGTATCATTAACATTTTTTCCATCTCTTTCTTAAGTCTATACAATCAACACATACATAAATCAATTCCTGATTTGTAACATTTACTGATTTTACCCTGACAATTTAATACTTTTCTTTCCTGAATATACCACTGCTTTCAACCCATAAAGTTTCTATGGTAATGGATTTTTCCTAAGGAAGGTTTGATCAGTACCTGGAGACCTAAGAAAAAAGTAGTCAGTGCCTAGAGACCTTTTAAGGAAAGGATGTTCAGTGCCCTAGATACCAGGGCTACTTAAGGATGAAAGATTTAGCTCCAGCAGGACCCTTAGAGGTCAATTAGTCTTATTGTCACATTTTAAAATAATAACTGACGTGTCCATAGTGCTTTATGGCTTACAAAATACTTTCCTCACAACAAACCTACATCGTAGGTGGTACAAGTATTAGCTCCATTTTACAGATTATAAAACTGTATCAGAGAAGTGGTTTGCCCAAAGACATATAGCTAGTAAATGAAGACAAAACTTCAACTCCAGTCTTCCAACCTGAAGTCCTGTGTTCCTTCCCCAGAACTATATTACCTCTTAGAAACAGGCTCCAAAATACTATTTGAATTTTTTCTTCATTAATGGTGGAAAACACAAATGAATTGGAATCTGGTAATTTTGCTCTAGTCATAAGAGAGTGATCTCTACTCTACCTACCTCATATCACTGATACACATAAATTTTCCTCTGATTAACCTAAGCTAAGACATTTTAGGAAGCTGCATGGACTATTTCTGGACCATTTAAAGGATTTGAAATATCTATATCTCTTTTAGGTGATGCAGTGGATAGAACCCTCAACCTGGAGTCAGGAGGACTTGAGTTCAAATCTGGTTTCAAACATCTACCAACTGTGTGATCCTGAGTAAGTCACTTAACTTCTGTTTGCCTCAGTTTCTCCAAATACATAATGAGGACACTAACAGCAAAGTTATTGTGAGGATAAATAAGACAATATCTATAAAAGCCTTAGTAGAGCACATAGTAAGTACCATATAAATACTCATTCTTTTTCCTTCTTTCCTAAAATAAATACCCAGTAGCTCAAAAAGAAGTAAAGCAGCTCTGAAAATTGCAAATTCATTCAATTCGGGAAACATTTATTATCACAAAGCCCAATGCTAGGTTATGGGAGAGAGAGGCAGTTGAGGTGAGACATATGGAGTTTACTATCTAGTAGGAAGATGTAATGCATACACTAATATTATGGTACAGAATAATTTAGGACAAAAATATATGAGAAGTGTAAACAAAATGCTACGTGAAATCTGAGGAGAAGAAAATGTCTAAGGCAGAGCAAAGAAGACAAGACCAAAAGAACAATTTACACAATGACGACAATAATGAAAAAGAAAATCATAATAAAAGACACCAAAATTCAGATTAATGCAAGGACTCCAGATAACTGATGATGAAATATATAGTCCTCCTTTTGACAGAGTGATAGGGGACTCCAGGTAAGGAATGTGAATCCATTGTTAGACATGGCCAATATGTTGCTTTATTTTGCTCAACTTCATAGATTTTGTTTGTTGCAAAGCAGAAATCTGAGGAGAGCATAATTGGGAGGTATCAACTATGTGTTTTTATGTAGCTATGAAGCATTTATTTTTTTAAAAGAAAAATAGCGTAAGAGAATGAAACTCATTATATGTGAAAGTTCTTACTAATCTTTGAACACCAAACTCTTTATAAATTCAAGATAGAATCCTACAGTCATTTTTGTTCCCTCTAGCAAAAAAAAAAAATACCTGGGGCCAAAATCCTTTTCATTTGTTGTAAAATTTTGGAAGAGTTTCTGCAGACCTAAGATTTATGGTCATCCATTATTGTTAGCCTTACACTGACAGAGTGCCTTCCCTGCAAGAAACTCATGTATTACAGGGCTAAATGAGAATTTGACCTCTGGATCCCTGAGTAATAAACACTCCTGCTGATATGATCAATGCTGCTGGTGCAAAAGAATTTTTTTAATGACAATATAATGAGGCTGTGTAGTCCTATGGAGTCTTTAAGTTTGAGACAGCAAAAGGAGGTCCTACTGGCTAGCAAAATGCTCTAGAAAAGATAAAGCATAGTGCTTACCAAACGAGGCAAAACAGACACATAATATGAGTTTAGATTTCTAAAAGAGTTTGTAAATGGGTAGCTAGGTGGCTCAGGGGATAGAGTGCTGGTCCTGGAGTGAGAAGGACCTGAGTTCAAATTTGGTCTTTGAATAGCTGTGTAACCTTGGGCAAGTCACTTAACCCTGACTGCCTTGCAAAAAAGTAAATAAAAGAGTGCTTTGCAAACAGAAGCAAAGACTAAAAATGTTTTTGTTGTTGACAGGCAAGTCCCTTAACCCTGTTTCCCTCATTTTCCTCATCTGAAAAATGAGCTGGAGAAAGAAATTGCAAACTACTCCATGTCTTTGTCAAGAAAACCCCAAACGAGGCCACCAAGAGTCAGATACAACCAGTCAACAATAACCACATTCATTGAGCACTTCCTCTGTGCCAGGTATTGTGCTAAATTCTGGTAATACACATACAAGCAGAGATAAAGAGCCCCTGCTCTCGAGGACATTACATTCAAATAAAGGAAGACAAGATATAAAAGGAAGTTGAAAATTAGGGGGTGGAGGGAGGAAGTAACAGTATAGGGGCATGGTGGAGAAAGTCAGGAATGGGGCCTGGCAAGGAAGGAAGAAAATGAGAGTCTTAGACCAGATGATTTCTAAGTTTCTCTCCAGGTCTAATCTTTGCAAGGTTTTTTTATTTTAATAGATAATATTTATATAGTGCTGTAATGTTTGCGAAGTACCGAACATATCTCATTTAACCCTCAGATTCACCCTATGAGGTAGGTGCTGTTGCTATCGTCATTTTACAGTTGAGGAAACTGAGGCATACAGAAGTCAAGTGACTTGAACAAGGTCACATAGCTAGTAGGCCCTGAGACAGAATTTGAACTCAGGTCATTCTGATTCCAAGTCCAGCCCTCTTATTTATTCCCTATACCAATTAGCTGTGTGACCTTGGGCAAGTCATTTAACCCTGTTTGCTTCAGTTCCTCATCTGTAAAATGAACTAGAGAAGCAAATGGCAAACCACTCTAGTATTTTTGCCAAGAAAACTCAAATGGGGTCACAGAGAGTCAAATATGACTGAAAACAACTGAAAATTACCTTGGAGAGCTAAGAAGCAAATGGCAAGGCAGGTAATTCAAAATTCTCAAGATTCTCATTTCACCCCTTCACTCTTCATTTATTCTTTTTTTCCTTTTAAATTAATGTATTTGTTTTCAGTTTTCTACAATCACTTCCATATATCTTAGATTTTTTTCTCCTCCCTTCCCCTCCTTCCCACCTCCCTCCCCACTCCTTCCCCAAGGCAGAATGTAATCTGATATAGTTCTACACATACATTCCTATTAAATATATTTTCCTCAGTCATGTTGCATAGAAACAAAACAAAACATAACACAGGAGAAAATGGTCTGCTTCATTCTGCAATCCAATTCCATAGTTTTTTCTCTGGATGTGGAAGGCATTGTGCCTCAAGAGTTCATGGGGAATTTTTTAGATCCTTGTATTGTTGTGAAGGACTAAGTCCATCAGAAAAATTCCTTGCACGCTGTGATTGTTGCTGTATACAAAGTTCTTCTGGTGCTGCTCCTTTCACTCAGCATCAGTTCACATAAGTCCTTCCAAGCTTCTCTGAAGTATTCCTATTCACCATTTCTTATATCACAACAGTATTCCACGTATACCACAACTTGTTCAGCCATTCCCCAATTGATGGCATCCCCTTGATTTCCAGTCTTTGGTCACCGCAAAGAGAGCTGCTATAAATATTTTTGTACATGTGGAACCCTTTCCCAATTTTATGATGTTTTTGGGATACAGTCCTATAAATGATATTACTTGGTCAAAGACTATGCACATTTTTGTATCCCTTTGGGAATAGATGCAAATTGCTGTCCATAATGGTTGGATCAGCTCACAGCTCCACCAACAATGAATTAGTGTTCCAACGCTCCCACATCCTCTCCAACATTTATCATCTTCCTGTTTTGTCATGTTAACCAATCTGATAGGTGTTGTGTGTTACCTCAGAGTTGTTTTAATTTGCATCTCTCTAATCAATAGTAATTTAAAGCATTTTTTCATACAATTATAGATAGCTTTAATTTCTTCCTCTGAAAATTTCCTGTTCATATCCTTTGACCATTTATCAACTGGGGAACAACTTGTATTCTTATACATTTGACTCAGTTCTCTATATATTTTAGAAATGAGGCCTTAATCATAGACACTATTTGCAAAATTCTTTCCCAGTTTTCTGCTTCCCTCCTAATCTTGGTTGCATTGGGTTTGTTTGTGCAAAAACTTTTCAATTTAATGTAATCAAAATTATTCATTTTGCAAATCATAATGTTCTCTACCTCTTGTTTGGTTATAAATTTCTCCATTCTCCATAAATCTGACAAATACACTATTCCTTGCTTCCTTTTGTTTGTGGA
>JAQQSK010014200.1:0-11210 GCA_028658325.1 Potorous gilbertii | reverse complement strand
GCTGCCTCCCGAGGGGGCCTGAGTCATGGAGACACCCCGCTCCCCTCTCGGCCAGCCCAGAAGTCTCTCTCACTGACCTGTGCATCTGTGGGTGGAGAGACCTTTGTGGCTGGAGATTTCATCCCTGAAGCCTGCCCTGACCTGCTCCTCTCTTTGCGATCTGCTCCTCTCTTTGCTGCTTGGCCAGGGCCAGGCTAGGCTCTGCTCCCGTCTGGTGTGTGACGGACCTTTGGGATCGGTTTTTCAGGGTTCCCTGGAACGGAAATCTCCTTCACTCTGTTTCTGTGAGAGTTCCACTTCTCCAGAATTTGTTGGGAGTTCTTTTTACAGGAAACCCATGGGCTGTGGGTTCGGACCTGCATATGAGAATCTTTCTCTTTCCTTATAGTTTTTACTGGTATAGAAATGCTTACGATTCATATGGGTTTATTTCATATCCTGAGATTTTGCCAAAGTGGTTCATTATTTCAACTAGATTTTTAGTTGATTCTCTAGGGTTCTTTAAGTATACCACCATGTCATCTGCAGAGAGAGATAATTTTGTTTCCTCATTGCCTAATATTATTCCTTCAATTTCTAGAGAGATTTTCTCTCACTCAGGCTATAGATGGTGCTAGAGAGCAATAAGGCCAAACATCTCTCTATAGAGCATCATGCAGGATTTAGCTGCCTTTCAATGAGCCAATCAGCTCTCAGAAAAACAATACCAGTCTTGTCATGAGCAAGACTTTCAGATAGACAGCTGCAAAACCTTCCTGTCAGTTCAGCTCCTGTCAGCTTTTATATTTCGTCTTCTCATTCACAGCTTTTCTCAGTCTCCTCTGCCTTCTGTCTCTCCTTCTGAACTTTTCTATTCTTTCTTCCTCCTCCTCTTCCTCTTCCAGTTTCTTTGGTTTCTAAAGTCTCACATCAGTGCCTTCTCTTAAACAATGACCTATTTTCAACTTATAATGTGAAACTCAACAATTACACCTTTCTGTCAAGAATAACCATTTCAGTTCTCATATAATCTTCATATATCATCAGTCATTTGAGTCATAGATTCTAAGTGATAACCTTCAAAACTCTGAAAACAGTCACATACAAATGAATTCATGAATCTCATGCCCCAGATCATTTCAGTCAGAATTTGGCCTTCAAACAGGTCATCTAAGTATAATCAACGGAGAAGTAGCTCCCTCTTTGAACTTCAGAACAATCTATGTCTCTCCTCATCATTTTACCTGAGAGTCTCTATTTCTTCTCAAATTTATTTTTTGTAACAGTTTACCTTTCATAACATTTTTTTCTGTCCCTTTCAGCCACCAAA
This sequence comes from Potorous gilbertii, assembly GCA_028658325.1. NCBI lineage: Eukaryota > Metazoa > Chordata > Mammalia > Diprotodontia > Potoroidae > Potorous > Potorous gilbertii. The sequence continues at coordinate 9,901 of JAQQSK010014200.1, read as the reverse complement.
ATATTTACATATAAGAAGGTCAGTACCTTGCATGGGGAAATCTTCCTAGAAAAGGAAGTAGCTGTAGTGTGGGAAAAACCTAACCAACCAACCTAATAACTGAATTTTAAGTAAAAAGGAGTGGAGTTGGAATCTGAGCTCTCTCATTGACTAGCCATGTGGCTATAAGTATATATAGAAAATAGGACACCCTAGAGAAACGCTCTTATTGGCCTTTGACCTAAGAGGAAGAAGTAGAGAAAGAGCCAATGGGATTGCTCCCCTGGGGGGTGCTGGCACATTCAGGCCATTCTCTATCTACACCTGTTTCTTAACTTGGGGATATCATAGAATCTGAGTTGTAAGAGATCTCAGAGGCCAACTGGTCCAACCCATACATGAATAGGAATCCCTGGGAAGACATTCCCCAAAAGTGGACATATGATTTCTACCAAAAGACCTACAGTGAAGGGGAGCCCACCACATCCCAAGAAAATTCATTTCACCTTTGAGCAACTTTAGGTATTAGTAAGCTTTTCCTTAAGTTGAGCCTAAATTTAACTCTAAAGCTTCTACCTACTATTCCAGAAGGAGAATGAAACTAAATCTCTCTTATACATAACAGTTCCTCATATGCTTGGAGATAGAAATCACATGCTGCCTCTCCTCGGGGTTTTTCTTCTTCAAACTAAAGCATCCCTAGTTTTTTTTCACAAATCCTTTTATGGCATGGTACCTAGTGCTTCCCTCACACTGGTCACCCTCCTCTGGATATGGTCCACCTTGTTAGTGTCCATATAATATGATGTAAAGAATTGAACTTAATACTGTAGATGTGGTCTGGCTAGCAATGGAGTGCCACAAGGCTATCACGATGACTCTCTCAATTCAACCTAATATTGCATCAAGTTTTTTCCTGTCTCTTATGTTTACTTTTGACTCATATTGAACTTGCCATCCATTACAACCCCCAGATGCATTTTATGTGAACAATTGTCTAGCCACAACTCCCACATCCTGTCTTCATGCAGTTTATTTGCTGAACCTAATTGTAGGAATTTATATTTATCCTTACGAAATTTATATTATTAGATTTAGCTCATTATTATCTAGAAGTTATGCATGATGCCTTACTGTGGCATGGAGGTGACCCTGTATTCTCAGAGGATATATCAGCAAGAGACCAAGCTCTGGAAGTTTCTATCATGTGGGAGAAGCTTTGAGCATGGACTTGACCACAGACTATGCCTGCTTTCTGAGGATCAATCAGCTTAGCTAAATACAGAGAAGCTTATTGCAGATAGGCTTACCAATAGGTGATGAATTTGGGAGCCATGGCAACTCACAGGACAAAGAGAAATGTAATATAGCCCTTAGTTCTGTACAGCTAGAGTCTTCTTTTGCAGTGATGGCAGTAGAGTGGCAGAAAAAGGGGCAGAGGGTGCTAAGAATCACACAGTTTTCATGTTATAATGTTTACATAAACACATTAAGTGTTCATATTCTAAATATGGGATCCTTGTCCAAGGGCCAGAGTAATTGTCTTGCTAGTGTAGAGGATGATGAGGTAGAGAAATTCTATGAAAAATTTGGTGAGATTGGTTAAAAGAATCTTCAAATGAAATCAACAAATACCTACATTTCCAGTAACTTCAGATTAATGGTTTGCATAGGAAAGAATGTAGAAAAGTATGTTGCAAAATAAGATCAGGATTGAGAAACGAGGCTAAAGGTCTCTTCTAAAGTGAAGCCTTGTGCCTATCTATTATGGATACTTTTTTAAAATAAAGAAATTGGGAAATCATTGCAAACACTTAATAAACCACAAGGAAAAAAGTAACCAATCCTGTATCAAGAGACAGAGAATGTAGAATTTCTGCATCAGCTATCTATGTACAGTTAGACCATTCACATCAGAAGATAAAAATAAAATGAAATTACAAGAAAGAATTAAGCGTAACCTATTTTAATAAACTACTGGTGCTGAAAAAATGAGAAAAGGGAATATCAGCTTGGGTTATTAACATTTCCCATTAACGTTTAACTATTGTAAATCAATCACTACAAGAAGGAGGCCAAAAGAGCCTAGAAACCGTCTCAGCCAGCAGATATTTGATCTCCTTGTCAAATGCAGCCAAGTATAACACTAGTTTGGAATATGAGCATATTTGCAAAATCTTATAGATGAGGCTAGGGGAAGATCATGGGCAGTGTAGCCTCACAAAATGGCAATATTAAATGGGGAAAGGAAAAAATATTTCAGAAAGTGAAGCATGACATCCAATTATGAAGGAAGGTGCTGGGGACCTTCTTTGCCTTCGAAAGCTCAAGAGTTACTTAGAAAATAGACAAAAACTGGATGGTTGTTCATTTGCCTTTTGGAACAAAAGGAGAACCTATTATTTATCAGATTCATTGGGAATTTTCTCCTAGTACTTTAATATGAACTCAAGATGGCTTTAATTAAATCAACAAACTTCCGGAGATAATGAAGTCTTTAAGGAGAACCTGACTGTCTTTGGCTTAAACTTTGAATTAAAGAAAATGCCTTCCCTGATTCCACCAAGGCAGTGGAGGACGACTTAGGCAACTGTCACTGATCAAATACACATTGGTGAAATTCTGTGACTTTTTAAAATTGTTTTGATTGGAACCATAGGAAGAATTAAGGGTAATCTCTTAAAAATATATAATCTGATTTTCTTAGAGACTTCCTTTCCTTAGTCCTCAAATATGAGATCTCATTCTTTCCTAATTCTCTGGGCTCCACTCCTTATTCTCTTGACTTCTTTCCTCACCCAGACCTAGAAATCTTTCCACACTGGAAGATCACTCTGACCCTGGGGTCTCTTTCTCTGATTGGTCAATTCCACCTAGAACCTCCCTTTTAAGGCAATGAAGGCCAGCCTTCATTCTTCCCTTGGTTCAACTCTGGACTCTCTGGAATTCTTTCTCCACTATGCTTTGCATTGGTACCTTCACCTCCCCTTCCCTCATATTCAGCTTCATTTTATGTGTCATCTTCCCCCCATGAGAATGAAAGGTCCTTGAGGACACGGATATTTATGTTTATTTTATTATTTATTAGTATTATCTATTATTTCATTTATATATTTATCATATATCAGCTCAATATATAATAGAATAATATATTTATTAATGTTATTATTTATTATTATATTTATTTAATTTTCATCATTCACTTCCATAAATTTTAAATTTTCTCTCCCTCCCTTCCCTCCACTCTCCCCAAGATGGCATGCAATCTGATATGGGCTCTACATATACATTCTTATTAAACATATTTTCAAATTAGTCATGTTGTATAGTAGAATTAGAATGAATTAGAATTCTAATGAAGAATTCAAATGTATAGAAGAATTAGAATATATAGTTTCCTCTATATATCATAGGAGGAACCATGAGAAAGAAAACACAAAACAAAGCAAAGAGACAGGAAATGATATGCTTCTATCTGCGTTCAGATTCCATAGTTCTTTCCATGGATGTGGATGGTATTTTCCATCAAGAATCTTTTGGAATTGTTTTATGTCCTTGCGTTGCTGAGAAGAGCTAATCTGTCAAAGGCATTCATCGCACAATGTGGTTGTTACTGTGTACAAAGTTCTCCTGGTTATGCTCACTTTACTTAGCATTAGTTCATTTAAGTCTTTCCAGGTTTTTCTGAAGTCTGCCTGCTCGTCATTTCTTATAGCACAGTAGTATTCTGTTACATTTATATGCCACAAGTTGTTCAGTCATTCCCCAATTGAGGGGCATCCCCTTGATTTCCAGTTCTTGGCCACCATAGAAAGAGCTACTATAAATATTTTTGTGCAGGTGGGTCCTTTTCCCACTTTTATGATCGCTTTTGGATATAGCCCAAGAAGTAACATTGCTGAGTCAAAGAGTATGCACATTTTTATAGTCCTTTGGGCATAGTTCCAAATTGCACTTCAGAATGATTGGATCAGTTCACAACTCCATCAACAATGCATTAGTGTTCCAATTTTCCCACATCCTCTCCAACATTTATAATTTTCCTGTTTTGTCATGTTAGCTAATCTGGATTACGTTTCTTTTTGTTTGCATTTGTATTCCCAGTACTTAGTATAATGCATAACACATAGTAGGTACTTAATAAATGTTTTTTGACTTAATTTGTTGACAATTAATCCAGGTTATCCTGACAGCATTTAAGGATGAAACCAGAAATAGAATGAATATTGGAAAATATCTATTGTTTCCATAATAAGCTATTTTCTCTATCAAAGAGAATGGAGGTCCTATATTTAGAATGCAATATCAAATCCCTAGTGTAATTTAGCATACCCTAAATAAGGATCTCTTGGTAAATGTTTAACAACAATTCTCTCAGGGAGGGGATATATACATGGCATGCTCTTAAATAATCTGCATTATTAAGATTTTTCTCCATCACTTTTAAAAAATCTACAAATCACCAAAACAACAAACCAAGTCCTAATTTGTGTCAGTTGTCTATTTCTTAGGTACAAATGCTCACACTGAAAATTCAACTATTGGTTTTTGTGAACCAAAATAAGCTGGTTGAGCACAACTCTACCCCCAGCTCTAAAGAGAACAAAGATGGGAAAAATATCTGGATCAGACCAAGTATACACAGAGGAATAAATGACTTCTGTGCTGAAGGTGATGCAACTTTGAGGTCACTGAGGGACTGAATTTCAAAATACTTCAAAAAGGGTGAAATATTGAATGACTAGAAAAATAATGGATGTCATTACTACCCCCCAAAAGTTGATTGAAAAGTTTTCAAAAATTACTAAGCCATATGTCAACTTTCTCACTTCTGCAAAATCTTTATGAGAACAATTTACACATGTATTGAAGGCATCTGTGATAAAAATGTGAGAAAGAGATACATTTTCATAATTAATATCCTACAACAGACCACACCTTTATAGCCATGCAATTAACTGAAAAGTGTAAAGAATAAATGACTTGGTGCTTATTTTTTTTTGAGTCAAAAAACCCTTTCATTTGATTGAACAAAATTCTGTATTACATACTCTCCTCCAGCAAAGTGTCTCCTATGATGATGTTAAGAACATAAAAGATCCCTTGATAAATACAACATTATTGTTAATTGAAGAAAAAAAAACCCAAGATGTATGCTCAGGATAGGTATTTGTCATTGTCATGGAGGATGTCTGGGAAAGAGTCCAAATGGAAAAGGGATTCCCCATGAGAGTTGAATTCCTATAGATGTTCGTGCATGCCGATGACATTGTGCCGAGTGCAGCAAGCCCCCAAACATACAGCATCCTAAATGAAATCTATAGCCTCACTAACTGCCTGCCATTTGGTTGTGAACACAGAGACTCTCCATTTCTTCTGGTTCTGTTGTGTTTTATTCTTTCCTGATTTTAGGTGAATGAGTATTAGAGACAGGATCCAGTTCTGAAGATTGATCTACTTGACTCACCCCAACCATCACTGACCCAACAACTGAGATATTATTTCTTGTAAGCAAGAGAATTGCCCATCCATCAGCTACAATACCCATAAGTAAACTTGGTGGATTGGGATGGAATGTTTTGTAGTACTTTATAGTTACAGTAATATTCTTCCCAGGGACCAAGTAGGTGTGTAGTAGGGAGAGTATGCTCCTGATTAAAGAGTAAGTTTTCCTTCTGAATTGCTATATCTTCTCAGTAAATAACTCATGGTAAAAGTTAGAAAATAAGAGTGATAACAGAGAGATGGTCTATATCTTTCATTGCTATCCAAGTAGTGTCTTAAAAACTATTTTGATTCCATTTTCACTTTCCAGAGTCTCCTCACTCCCTCTCATTATTCTATTATAGCTCAAATTACTTTTGTCATTCTGTTTTTTTCTGTTTTTATGATTCTCTTTTCTGAGTTAGAAAAGACTGCAGCACAGAGTTCTTCCTGCCCCTCACTATCCACTTTCTGAGTTTGAATAGCATTCATTTGTGTTATTCCTTTAGGGACAACTAGGTATCAAAATGGATAGCTTACTGTACCTGCAGTCAAGACGATTTATCTTCCTGAATGCAACTCTGGCCTCAGATATTTACTAGCTGTGTGACCGTGGGCAGGTCACTTAACCCTGTTTGCCTTGGTTTCTTTATGTGAGAAAGAAATGACAAACCAACCCCAAATGGGATCACAAACTATTGAACGTGACTGAACAACCACAAAATGTTGCTCCGTTACAAAATGTGCTTTTTTATTTCATCTACTTCCTTATTCCTTCTAGGCTACTCTGGAATCTAAACTCCCACTCATGGAATTTGCAATTATATGTTTTATATTCTTTCCATGACCCTCATATCAGGTAGAGTTTTGGGAATACAAAGATCTTGCTTGCTCTTTTCCTATCCAGCCTATACTATGATTGGGAATCTCATCCATACTTCCCTTCCCCATCACTTTTTGATTTTACTTTTGTTTGTTGAAGGGCATTTTGAGGAGCTTCACTTCAGAAATTCACAAAAGAATTATTAATTCATAAAGGAGATGTTAGATTGTATTAGAAGGCATTCTATATTGCACATCAAAGGGCTTTGATTTACTTCATGCTTTCATTGACAATCTGCCTATTCTAAGTCTTATATATACCATCTTTATAAGTAAATCCACAGTTTGCCTTCTTTCTGTAACATTTAATTGGGGTAGGGGTGGGGGAGGGTCATAGACACTGCCATCTTCAGAGTGCGAAATAGTCCTCAGAAGCATGACCACTATTTAAAGGTTTTTTTGAAATGCCCACTTTTCCTTAAAAGAATCTTTTCAAGTGTAACCTTTTAGCACTCCTGAATATCTGGGGGAATACACTGGTTGTCTCCAGAGATTTCCCTCTGTAAATGGGATCCAATTGTTCAATCAGCTCCCATGACTCAAATTTTTTTTTTTACTGTTCTTTCAAAGATCACTTCTTAAGGTGCAATAAAAGAACTTAAGCAACAACTACTGAACAGTCCCATTTTCCAGAATCCAGACCAAGTAACTACTCCCATCCTGTCTCTTTCTTCTCCCCATCTAAGTAATTTTCATGTGAACTTTCTTACCATATAAAGTATTGAATCACTAATAAAGGAAAAGGTTCTTTAGTCCAAAAAATGATAATTAAATTCCTTCTCCTTCCTTTAGCTCTTTTCTCCTCTTAGATTCTTTTGATCATACATAGATTCTCTTTGTCCTCTCAATGGCTCTCAACCATTTTGAAAACAAAACAAACAAAAAATAACTTCAGTCTTACCTAGCCCTGAAAGCGTAAAGTGAGCATTGATTTAATTGCTCACTCTTTTCTTTCTAACAGTACTTATTTGGTTTTCTTGTAATTTCTTTTGTTTGATATGTTTGCAGGTCAAATGCCTCCTAACTCCCACCCTCCTCCCTTTTTTGAAGAAATGACTCAAATTCCTCCTTTTACTTACAATCTTTCTTAGTAATTAAGTTAATATTTACAAGGTACATTGCTTTGGGACAGGGGGCAGGGAAGTGTTAGATGATCTTCCTTGCCCTTCAGAATGTCATATTTCAATACTTCCTTTGATTTTTCCACAAATGAGTGGTCTTTAATAATGCAGAGTGATATTACTTTGTAAGTGAAGGACTTTCTTCTGTTTACCTGCAATAAATGTTGGTGGAACACCTCCCTCCTCTCAGTAGAGAAATGAGGAATCATGAGTGTGGAATGCGACATCTGACAAAAAAGCCAAAGGTTGTATAGATTATTTTTCCTTCCTTCTTTTTCTTTGTTGCAATGGATGGGTTCAGTGGAGGTAAGAGGAAGTAGTAAAAAATGACTATGGTATAAGAACAAAAAGCATTAACAAAAATTTTTAAAATGTTGAAGTTCTGAAGGAGAACTACTAAATTTCTTAATAAAGTAAATTTCAGATGTCTGTATATTTTATCTGAATTATGTTGATCTATGATTTGCACTCTTTTTCCAATACTTCAGGAGTAAATTTTCATGTATTATTTCTATAATTTTTGTGTTTGTGTTTTTTATTTCATTATATATTTGTTGGAAAACACAATTCTTAGATTACATTTGTTCTTTTGATCTTTAAGGTCAGTAGTCTTGGCTCATATAGAACATTTTTTCCAGTTTTGTTGTCTTTTGATTTCATTTTGTCAAATTTTTTCCACCATATAGAATCCTTAGATCACAGAATAATAGATCTTATGAACTTTAGAGGTTATGTACTCCAACCACTTCATTGTATAGGTGAGAAAATTGAGGACCAGAGAGTTACCTAATAATACACAAGTAGTAAATAGCAATACTAAGATTTGAATTCCCATTATTTGATTCCAGATAGAATATTCTCTCCTCTGCACCACGCTGAATTTTTGAGTTCCAAATCTCCATTGTCTTTTTAGCACGTGAGGTATTTGAAAGGTTCTCTGTCATATATTCTAAAGTGCTTACTCTCACTTGCCTTTTTAAATTTCTTTTTTTAAGAGTTTTGATTTCAATTCTAATTTCTTTCTTTAATTCTTATATTTATTTTCTGAGCTATTTTAGAGTTTCTTGCCATCACTTCATTACTTTTTCTGGGTGTCCCATATAATTTTAGGTCTTGTTTTGTTTTGTTTTTAAGCACAGATGTGATTTCATTGATGTAGGGAATTCCTGAAAAGAAAAAGTTCTTCTCTGTGCTCAAAGGGCTATAAAGATGTGCATACATTTTGACCCAGCAATATGATTTCTAGGGCTACATCCCCAAAAGATCATAAAAATGGGAAAAGGACCCATATGTACAAAAATATTTATAGCGGCTCTTTTTGTGGTGGCCAAGAACTGGAAACTGAGGGGATGCTCATCAATTGGGGAATGGCTGAACAAGTTGTGGTATATGAATGTAATGGAATACTATTGTGCTGTAAGAAACAACAAACAGGCAGACTTCAGGAAAACCTGGAAAAACTTATATGAACTGATGCTGAGTGAAGTGAGCAGAGCCAGGAGAACATTGTACACAGTAATAGCCACAGTGTGAGAGGACTGACTTTGATAGACTTAGTCCTTCTCAGTAATGCAAGGATCTAAGACATTTCCAAAGGATTGATATGAAAAATGCCATCCATATCCAGAGAAATAAGTTTGGAGTCAGAACACAGAATGTGTTGTTATGTTATGTTTTGTTTATCTCATGTTTCTCCCATTTATTTTAATTCTTCTATGCAACATGACTAACATGAAAATGTGTTTACTAGGAATGTATGCATAGAACCCATATAAGATTACATGCCATATTGGGGAGGGGGAATGGAAAGGAAGGGGGAGAAAATTTGAAACTTATGGGAGTGGTTATTGAAAACTGAAAACAAATAAATTAATAAATTTGGAGAAAAATATCACAGATGGCAATGGTAAGCTGCATGGTAGTATAAGCAGGCTCCAACACACAGTAAATAAGGAAACTTAAAGGAGAATACGCAGAAAGATGTCTTCAGAGAAATATTATGATTGAGAAAGAATATGGTCTGGTCTTGTTGCAACAGTGAGAAATTACAGGTGGATAGTATGTGATACAAGTGCATCTCTGGTAATCTTTGATGTGAGGAGAAACTGAGGAAAGTATACTAGTATATTGGGAGAGCCGCCTGTGGTTAGCTTATGGGAAGACATGAGCAAGAGTCCTGCAGGATGGACAGGTACATATGGGTTGAAATCTACAACCATTGAGAGGATTCTGGGAAGATGACTGAATAGGTCAGAAATTCCAAGTTCTCTAGATTTTCTCCACAAACAAGATAAAACAGGGCAAACATAGAGTGGGTAAAAATAAACAAGAGTTGGCGTAGAACCGTGATCCTCCTGGTACAATTGTGGAAGACCTGGAAAAAAAATCCCAGGACCAAGGTTTGGTCCCTGTGAAGAGTAAACATCTCTAGGCTA
>JAQQSK010014199.1:0-11210 GCA_028658325.1 Potorous gilbertii | reverse complement strand
GTTTCATGAGATGACATCTGAGGTCCCTTCTACCAATTCAAGGAAATTATAAAAGAAAGTTATGCACTTGATATTAAGTGACGTGCTTTGGAAAAATGTCTAATTTCAAAAAATGTTCAGAGAACATACTTAATTCTAATGTAACATATTATTCTTTTAGTAGTAAAATATTTTCTGGTCTCTTCACAATGGATTGCTAGTATTGTAGTGACAAACTGCTATTTTCCATTCATTAGGAAACTCTCTGCAAACATAACATTTTCAACACCTGTAAAGACTCAACATTCCATTATTATTTCTGAGAAACTGAACATCATCCAAAGTACCCAGAAGCCACAGCTGAGGTAACACAAAGACAGCAGGGACAGGTGCTTTCAAAGCTTCCTATGCTTGGTACATTCCACCATCATACAACCACATTTCCAAAGACTTTCAGGCATCCATGTCAGTCATATATGCCTCAGGGCAGGCCTGAACAACCTTCGGCTGGCGGGCATGGCAAAGGATCAGTCTGCAAAAAAATGAATGTCCCCTACATGTCCTCTACATTTTTCACAGACCACCCAAAATCCTTTGGGAGGCTGCTGGTTGTGCAGGCCTGCTCCAGGACAAAAGAGGCATCATCAGGTATGAATGATTCAAAGAAAATCACACCCCACACTCCTCACACCCACACGCACATCCTCTCCCTACCCAAGATGAAGGAAATGTGTGAATCCAGAGCCAAACTTGTAGGTATCACAGTAGAAGGCATTCTATCATGAAAAAGAATCGAATCATGACACTCTTCATGGCCTCTCATCCGGAGGTTACAAGAGGCCAAGGGAGGCCAGAACACTCAAAGCCAAGGAGAGGGAAAGTACATGATCAAACTTTCATTTATTTCCATGTATTTCCCATCAGACATCCTTGGCCATGACCCACCACCCTTGCCTTACCTCTCGGTGCCTGTCTCGGTCTCTGGATTTCTCCCTCACCCAGTCAATGGTATTGAAGTCTTCATAGGTCCCAACTCCAGGGATAGGCTCCTCTAAGAAGTCCATCATCTTACTGGGAACATTCAGCCCTTCTCCATTGTATGACATGAACTCTGCAGAAAAGGAGGAAACATACTTTCCACATTAGTTGGTTTCTCAATTAATCCACAAGTATTTGTTATGTGGCTCCCATCTGCCAGGCACTAGGGAGACAAAGAGGAAAGCAAATCCAACTCATGAGAAGCTAGCTTGCCCTCAAAAGTTGGCATTACCCAGCAAACGAGAAGAAATCTACACAGACTAAAGTCACACTACTGGGGAAATAAGGCATGAAATTACATCCACAGTCCACATCAGGAGGAGGTGAGAAGAGCTTAAACTCAGCTATCAGCGACATGTTACCAAAAAGAGACAATGGGGAGACTCAAGGAGACCTAACAACTGACAGGTTACAAGGAATAAAGGGAAGAAGGAAAATCAGGAGGGGTGCACATGAATGTTAATTGTTTTACTGGGAACCACCATCAAAAACCCAAATGTGTAAAATAAGGGGTAACACTTTACACAAACCCTTGGAACACAAGGAAGTCAAGAAGGTTCCAAACCTCATCCATTCCAAGGCATCTGGAAGTTCTGCTACTACCCCTGGCTTTGTCATCTTTCTTTATAAAAAATTACATCCTACTCACTGTCTTGCTGGCTCTTGCCCGGTGGGTTCTACTTGGTGCTGGCATAGATAAAACTTTCCATACTACCTTGGAGGCTTCATTTCTTAATTCCATTACCTTGGAAGAGTAATTTCTTCAGCTAGTCTCCAACTGCGAACCCTAAGGGTTCCCAATTTGGGATGATTAGAAATAGGGCAGTTGTGGGTATTTTTGTTAAGACACAGGGAATTTCGGTGGAATCACTGGATAACAGTTCAGTTGAGCTTGTGTTCCCCAAAGCACAATACTGATTGTTTACCCCAAGCTCCAGGATTCCAATCAATTCCTAGCCTGCCTGACCAGGACATGGCCACACCTTCATCATCACTGTGGTATCTCAGAAGAGGATCATACCCTCCCAAGAGCAAGAGATTCTCGGGAATTTCCCACAGACCACAGGCTCTCCCATTCTCACTCTTGCCTTTCATTACTGTTGCAAATCCATGACCCCGTCCTGACCTTTCCATTCCACCTCCTTGACTGGCTTCATATGCTTTCACCACCCAACATGGTACCACGTGGCCTTGTCAGGATCTACTATTCCAGACTTCTTGGCTCACTCCATCCCCTCAACCTTTCCTACGAACCACCCTCAATCCTCAGCCCTGGGTCAGTTCCCAAATCAGATCATCCCAGGGAAAAGTGACAAAACAGAAAGGAATCCACTCACTAGGAATTCATGGTCTAAACTGTGTCATGTTGGGTTCTTGTTATTAGATCGACACTCCTCCTCAAGCCCTCTTAGTATCTGGCCTCTTCCATCACTGCCAGCAAGTGCTCCAAACTGCTGTTTCATCCCACTTCCCCCACAGTGCTCCCAGCACTCAGAGCACATGCCCAGTTTTGTTTGACTTCTCACTGAGAGGCTGAGACCATCTGACCAAGGTATCTCAGCTCCTTCTCCTCAAGGGTCTGTAATTTTTCATCATTTCCCCTCTGGGCATGGGAGCAGCAGTAGCAATGTCCCTCCCATTCCCTCCCACATCCAGCAGGCAGCAACCCTCCCAGCAGCTCACAAACATATTCAAATCTCTTCAATCTTTACAAAAAGAAGCCTCCTCTTCACCCTTCTCTCTTCTCTCCTCTCTCCTTCTTACTACTAAATGTCCCAAAAAAGTGATCTCTGTCCAAGGTCCCGTTTCCCAAACACCCTTGTCTTCAGCCTTCCACTCCACTGGTGAAATGGTCCTGCCAAAGTCACCAGTTTCCTCAGTCAGCAAATCTGACAATTTTCCTTTCCATTTTCATTTTTCTGGACCTTTCGTAAGCATCTGCCCCTGCTATCGACATCAAACTCTTCTGTTTTTCCTTCCTTCCACTTTAATTTCTGTCTCCTTTGATGTCCCATCTTTTTCCTGATGCTTTAATGAGGGCATTTCCTTTCATTCTCTTTATGGAGAAGGGACATGGCAATGAATCTGGAAATTGAGTCGTTTCAGTCATGTGCAAGTCTTCACGACTCCATTTAGGGTTTGCTTGGTTTGCTATTTCCTTCTCCAGCTTATTGTACAGATGAGGAAATTGAGGCAAACAGGGTGAAGTGACTTGCCCATGGTCACAAGCTAGCAAGTGTCTGAGGCCAGATCTGAACTCAGGAAGATGAGTCTTCCTGACTCCAGACCTGGCCTCTATCCACTGCAGAGCCACCTAAATGTCTCAGGAATCTGGAATCAGGAAGACCTGCATTTAAATTCCACTTCTGACACTTCTTAGCTGCATGATCTGGGCAAATCACATCAGTTATCTGAGCCTCTGTTTCCTCATCTGTAAAATCAAGATTCCAATGCCTGTACTACCTCCCTTTCAAGGTTGTTGTAAAGCTCAAAGAAGAACGTGAATAGGTCTCTTTGCAAACCTTCCCATGCTAAAGCGACCGTCTGTTGTTCCCTTTACATTGTCCCCGCCCCCCAGCTCCAAGTCTGCCTTACTTGCATCTGGCACCTCAAACTGCCAACCATGGAGTTCATTAGCTAAAAGACAACAACGGTAACAACAATGAGTTTTATGTTTTAGAAAGCTCAGTCCACCGCTGGCACTTCCCAAAGACTTCCCTTTCCCCCACCCGCTACCCTCCACAAACAAAGAGCCACAGCAAAGCAAAACCAGTCAACACACCAGCCATGTCTGCCAGAGCATGCCTCACTCCACACCTGGGGCCCACCACTTTTCCACCATCAGTTGAGTAAAGTCATTCAGTGTTTTCCTCATTACCTTGTCCCTTAAGCTTGCTCGTCTTTTTAACGTCCCTATTTTTGCTTCTGGTAGCAAGATGCACCTGCTCTCCCATGCTTGTACCCTTAGCGTCCTCTTTGGCTATGAGAGAGGAAGGAGAAGCAAGTAAGCAAGTATCAGCTGATGACCAACCTCACCAATTACCCCTTTGCAACACCACCGGAAGGCACGTCTGTCCTTTCCCCTTGATCCCTTATTATCAACAGCCTTAAATACAGGCTTCTGATCACCCGGGGCAGCTAGGTGGCACAGCGGATAAAGCCCTGGGCCTAACACCCTTGCTAGCTGGGTGACCCTAGGCAAGCTACTTCACCTGTTTGCCTCAGTTTCCTCATCTGGAAAATGGGGATCATAATAGTACCCACTCCTCAGAATTGTTGTAAGGATCAAAAGAGATATTAGCAGAGCACTTGGAACAGAAGAGGGGCTTCATAGATGGTGGCCATTATTAACCATTATTACCTGTCTTCCTGGACTCTCGTTCTCCACCTGCTCCTACCGCTCTTATTAATTCAGTTTTCATAAGGCTACCAAAAGAATCACTAATATGTGTAAGAAGTCTTTTTCAAGTGTTCTTCCACTAAAAATATCTTCAGTGGCTCCCTATCGCCTGCCTGGCTCCACTCCACCTTTCCAGCCCTCTTCCTTATTACCTCCCACTCATCATTCTATGGCCTGGCCAAACTGGACTATTCTCGACCATTGCCCTGCCTCCACCCCCGGACATAGCCTGTTCTTGAGGTCCAAGGCTCTGAATGACAGTGTTTCCCATACCTGGAATGCCCTCACTTCCCTTTACCCACCAAATTCCTGATCATCCTTTAAAGCCCAACTTACATGCCCTGTCCTTCCGTGAGACCTCCCTCATTTTCTCAGATGTGTCTCCCAGAACTAAATCCAATATTCCAGGCATGGTCTGACCTACCGTTAGGATGTTAGTCCTTCTCCCAGAAGAAAGGCACTGAGTTCTTGAAGCTAAGCAGCACACAGCTAGGACGCTTTTCCCAAAGAGGCAGGAGATAGAACAGCCCCTTGCAGGGAGAAATCACTGCTTGTCACCCAAGGAATGGTAACATGGAGTCACAGGTGGGTGCTGGCAGCAAGGGATCAGTCAGCGAAGGTTGGAGGAAGGAGAGAAGATGGCCAAGGTAGGGAGTGTGAACCAGAAACTAGCACTACTACAGAGGGCTGCCACTTCTGGGACATGAGTCCAAGATGGGATGAAGAGCTTTGAAATCTTGGCAAGTCTGGTGCTTACTTTCCACCCATTACGGGTGATTCAAATGTGAACAACTGACACCATTGCCATCAGGAGTCAAGAAAGTGTAGTCTATTCAGGGGAACAAGGCTTTAGGGTGAGAAACTGAAGACCCCGGCAATATGGGCTGCTGCCCACTGAAGGCAAGGCAGCTTTAGAAGGTACCAGGAGTGTGCCACGCCTGATTCTTAACAAATCAGACACCAAAGACAGAAAGTCAGGTCAGGTAACAGAGGAGGAATACAAAATCATGGCACAGATCCACAAGAACCTCTTAGAGTTCTAAAGCTGGCCTGAGCTGAGGTGGGCCAGGTCTGAGCAGGACAAGAAGACTTTTTTTAAAGAAGCAACAAGTTTGGGATTTGGGGTGGGTGGGACAGGGCCAGATCAAAGAGCCTCATCTTTTTTAGCCTCTGGTTCTAGGCAGGGGTGGCGGGCTTCCAGGAATCCAAGATAAGCAGCCAGCCTGGAGGTTCAAACGATGCTACATTTCCACCGTTACCTCAGTTGCTCTAGATAGAGTTTAGCAGTGTACAGGCCAAATGAGATACGGAGATGCAAATTCGACCATGGTAGAGGGATTTGGAGTTAGCAGATTGTCTGGCTATATGATAATAACCATGAATGAATGGGTAAATGTCAGTGTGAGACACAGTCTCTAGTGGAGTGCACCAGGGATCTGCACTATGCAAGAAGGGCCCTAAGAACGGAGGCAGCTAGTGCTGCCTTGATGATGTGCAGAGCTCTGGGACTGAAAGTAGGAAGGTCTCAGTTCAGTCACTTACTAGCTGGGTGACTCTGAGCAAGTCACTTTACTTCTGTCTGCCTCAGCCTCCTCAAGAACAGCACTGACCATCCAGGGTTGTTCCAAAGATCAAACGGGATGAGATTTGTAAAGCACTTTGCAAACCTTCAGGCACTCGTAGTACCATGTAATACACAAGGAATAGAGAAGGTATACTGGGGGGAATCCAGAATTAGGAGTTGATAAGGCGTGGGTGGCCAAAGGTAAAGGGGGCAAAGGATTTGAAATGAAAGGACTATATAGAGTTGAACTGGCTAAGTACCCGGTCAAGATTGGGAGGGGAAGACCACAGAATCTAGATCCAGAGCTCAAAGCAATATCAGGGGTCATCTGGTCCAATCCCTTCATTTTACAGATGGGGAACTGAGGCTCCAAGAGTTAGGGTGATTTGTCCAAGCTCACACAATCAGAAGTAGGATTGGAACCCAGGCCCTCTGATACTGGTCATAGACCTTTCCAACGTACCATACTACCTGCCAGGGCCAGGACAATGGCCCCAGAGAATCTTTAAGGATGGAGGACCTAGAGGTTACAAAGGGGGCAAAGAATTGGTTTAAGAGGAGGGAGAACCAGGGATAAACGGAAGAATAGGAGGTTACAGTAAATCAGGAATTTCAGAGCTCCTGATTGTGGAAGTGGAACATTTCTGAGGGAAGGCGAGGTCATGGGCACGGCCATCACTGTCTGCGGGCACAGGAGCCCCGAGAAAGGAGGGGGCATGACCAGGGCCCAGCAGTCCGCTGTGTCAGAGGCCGATAAATATGACAGGAGGTGGCCCTTGCAGGGGGCACCGGATGCTGAAGGAGTAACCTTGCTCCATTCCCTGGTCTGATGTGCTGGGCACCAGAAGAAAGTATAACCAGCATTGGCTTCTGGGAGGAGCCAAAAGATGAAAGAGGGAGTAAAAGGTAAAAAGGACTAAGGAGAAGGAGCCAATCAGAGCCCCTCCAATTGGAGGTGAGTGGAAATGAGAGAATGGGAAGGGGTAGCAGGGGAGGGGCGCTGACTGGCTCTGTATCACTGGAATGAGAGGAAGAGGTCAGGGCTGGCTAGCCTTAGGATGGGGATGGAGTACCTTTTGGCTGAGCCTCCCACCCTCAAAAGTCCTGTGACAGCAGAAGGCAGCCTCAGTTCACAGAAGAGAGACTTGGCCTGCCTTCAGTGGCCCTTCCTGGAGATGAAATCCTGAAAGCAAGGGGTGTGGATACTGGCACCTGGTCCTAGGCTGGGCCCAGTACAAATACCGAAGCTTTCCCTTGTCTCCGTCTGGTGATGGTGACAATAAGTTGCAGCAGAGTAACCGTCAAGTCGAGGGTAGGCAGTGCGAGCCCAGGAAGAGGGCCCAGGCCTGGCAGACACTGCACTCCTTGTGCCTAGCCTGCTGCAGCACCGGGCCTGGCACTGTGGTCACTCTGCAGATCCAAGGATGAAGGGCAGCTGAGCTCACTTCCAGCTCTGGAAGGACAGAAGCTGTACCTGCTCACTATGGCTCAGTGTCTCCCAAGAGCCAGCGGTAGGAAAGTCAGCACACCCCTGGGAGAAAAAGGCCAAAGGGCAAATCACATGGGACCAGCAGAAAAGTTAATCTTAAACCCCCAAAGCAAAGTCCTTGCAGTGTCTTCAGAGCACCTGACTGCAAAGAGTGAGGCCTGGGGAGGAGAGAATTGCTCAGGCAGCACTTACTGTCGGGTCAGGCACTGGAGGCGATGATAAGCTTGTTTCTGAGACATAAAAACAAAGGCCCAGGGTAGGGGGGGGCGGGGGGGGGGGCAGGGGTCCTCGGCCGGAGTAAGGCTCTCCATTCACATGCAACCCAACACAAACCACTCACACCCAGAGATCCACTAGAAAAAAGAAACAAGGCTCTGCTTAGACTCCCATGGCTTTCATCTGAGTCAAAGGATCCTGAGAAATCGATTTTTTAAAAGCATCTGCCAACTCTCTCCTATGATCCCCATGATGTAGCAGACATCTAAGCTCTGAATGACTCAAGCCAAAATGAAGGGTCCCCCCACCCCACTTCCTGATAGCAAAGCCCCAACTTGTACCAGCAGCAGCAACAGCCCCCCACCCTAAAGACACCCCAAAGACGGGATGACTTCATTCAGTAACCTCATCCCTCCTGGCATTCTCTTGTCAGAACAAAAAACAAGCTCCTGCTGGGCACTGGCCACGCAGGCCCCCACCTCATGCTGGGCTCTGAGGGGGGGGGGCGGCCAGGGGCGGCAGCGTCTGCTTACCTTCACTGGTTCTGCTCCAAGCAGGAGCCCTGCACTGCAGGCTGCATGCTGCTGCTGGGCGGGTGGGCAGGCAGGCGGGCGGGCAGGCCAGCAGGCCAGCAGGCAGTGATGCACTTACAGCAGAATGCCCGCCTGCCTGCCCGCCCGCCCAGGGCGGATCGGGGGAGAGGAGCACTTACAACACTTGCAGTCAGCCCTGTCTCCCAGGAGCCCCAGCCACCAGCACTCCAAAGTGATGTCACTGGCTGGCTCACGTGAACAGACCCCCTCGGACCAGCCTGGGGAAAAGGAGGCCTGCGACTGAGCAGGGAAACCTTAAAGATATACTCTCAATTAGATGCCAGTGAACCTGGAGCCCAAGGCCCCGAGCAGCAGCTTCCAGTCACCTCAGGCTGCTGAGGCTCGGTGAAACAGAAGGCCCCAAGAAACCAGGAAGGGAAGTAATATGAGCTACAGATGAGCTCGTAAAGAGGAGAGCCATCGTTGGCTGCTGGAAAAAGCAGCAGCCAGCAACCAAATCAGGCAGTCTTCAATCAGTTAAGCCGACCTGAACTCAAGTTCTGCAAGAAGGGCTTTGTCAATTATAAAAATGTCCAGGAGGCAATACGGTGAAGGACAGCGGTACATAGTGTCCACTTAGATGGCCATTCCTGATGTCTGCATTTTCATCTAAATTGTTATTTTATTCAATCCAAAGCAACAGCAAAGGCATATGGTGGGTGTAAGTGGGCAGCAGGATATCACTCATGACCTCCAGAGGAGAAAGAATAAAAATGACCAAGGCCACCAAGGCCTAGACAAGATGGTGGCCAGTCACAAGGCCAGAGCCAGGGAGAAGAGGGACACGGCTGCTAAAGAAGGGCACTGGCACACTGGGAGGCTCCTCTACGGAGGCCACTCTATGGAAAGCTGGGGAGCGAAGGAAGGAGAGACTGAGCTCACTGTTCTATCCAAGTCAGTCCAAATCCAGAGGGTCCATGGACACAGGGCTGCCAAGATACACCCATGCTTGGTTGGCCTGAAATGGTAGAAAGCCAGCTGCCTGCTGATCCTACAGAATGGAGGCTTCTGTTACTTGTTTAACTCATCATTCTCAATGGGCTCATGCTGCATACAGAGGATTTTTCTGCTGTACCTATATTTGAACAAGTAATATTCTCGAAGATATATGCTTCCCTTTCCGAAGCCACAGAGAGGGAGGGTAGTGGATGGACCTTTCTTAGATTCAGTCCCAGGGATGGAGACACATCCTGACATTTTTGGGAAAGGACAGTTCAGCAGTCCTCAGCTCTTGGAAACCTTCAGATGAGATGCAAGCACCTCCCAAGGGATGGGCAGAAAGTCATCCTGGGGGCACTTCAGAGGGAAAATGGCCCTCAGAGTTCAGAAAGAACCCAGGGTCACCTGGGGTGGAGAGGGGAGAGGCCCAAGCCTCCCCAAGATAAGCACACCTTGTCAGTGGGTTCTCTTGAGTGAGCATCCATCCCTACACAATGGAGCTGCTGAACAGAAGCACTCCCCCAGGACCAAAAGGCCCGCTTCTCAGTTGATCACCAAAGGACCCTCTTTGGGGATCTGGGTCATATAGGACTTCTCAGAGTTTGCTAATGTCACATGGGCAGAGCAAGCGGTGCTCAGACTGGAGAAAGCCAGACATGATAATGTCCTTGGTGAAACCAGGGGCCATGTTTAGCAAATTAGGGAGAGGCAACAAAGCAGATTTTCCTCTAAGTGGCCTAAGCTGGAATGTATACTCAAGCCCCCAAAAGGGACTTTTCAGAGCATTAGGGACTGTCCTTCCTACCACAATAAGTCAAAAATGAAAATACAAGCACCACTGAGAATGGAGCCCTGTATTTCAAAGGTCCCAGGGGGTCTTCAAGGTCATCAGATCCAGATGAGGAAACTGAGGCCAAAAGGGGAGCAGAGATAGAGTGTGTACTTCTGTATAAACCCAGGAGGAAATTCACATCTATGTAAAAGAGCTTCAGTAGGGGGCAGAGCCAAGATGGCAGAGTAATAGCACGCACTTTCTAGAGCTCTGCCCCCAAGCCCAGCCAAATATCTGTAAAAAAAATGGCTCTAACCAAATTCTGAGTTGTAGAACCAACAGAATGACAGAGTGAAGTAAATCTCCAGCCCAAGACAGCCTGGAAGGTCACTGGGAAGTGTCTATTGTGCCATGCTGGGGGCAGGGCACAGTCCAGCATGGGCTGCGCTGGCACAGACAGGACCTTGATCAGGCCTTGGGAAGACTGAATATCTCACACCTGTGGCAGTTTCCTGACTTCAGGACCCCAAAATGCCAAGGTCAAATTGGCAGGTCAGTGGAAAAAGCCTGTGGGACCAGTGCAGGAAAGTGGAGTGGTCCGGGCCCCAGTCCCAGGGCAGCCGAGGCGGGAGGGGACAAAGGAACCCTCGATAGTCACAGCAGCAGCAGGTGCAGAGACAGCAACTGTTTCTGGAGCTCTAGGCCCCACAGATTGTAGAGGGATCAAGTGACTGACAGTACACCACCCCATCCCCACTGCAAGCAGAGAACTACTTTGACAAAGAGATCAAAAGTCAAGTAAATGGCTGGGGAAATGAGCAAAAACCGGAAATCTTACTTTGGTGACATGGACCAAAGCATGCAAACAGAAGAAAACAAAGTTAAAGCTCCTTCATCAAAAGCCTCCAAGAAAAATATGAACTGGTTTCAGGCCATGGAAGAGCTCAAAAAAGATTCTGAAAATCAAATAAGAGCAATAGAGCAAAAATTGGGAAGATAAATGAGAGTGATGCAAGAAAATCATGATAAGCGAGTCAAAAGTTTGCTAAAGGAGACCCAAAAAGATGCTTAAGAAAATAACACTTTGAAAAATAGACTAACCCAAATGGCAAAAGAGATCCAAAAAGCCAATGAGGAAAAGAATGCCCTAAAAAACAGAACTGGCCATATGGAAAAGGAGGTCCAAAAGCTCACTGAAGAAAATAATTCCTTAAAGATTA
>JAQQSK010014198.1:0-11210 GCA_028658325.1 Potorous gilbertii | reverse complement strand
AATAAAGGAGAGTCCCAAAGTTTTAGCTTGTTCTTCTGGAAATTAACTGGACACCACATGAAGTGATTTAACTTTCCTTGAGAATTATGTCTCCTGAGAAAAAATGAAGGCAAAAGCTGCTGTCAGTTAATCTGGATCGTTTGGGGCCCCTTTACCCATTTCTTTCTATCTCCATCTCCATTGTTTTCTTTTAATCTGAATGTTCTAGATAATCCTCTTAAATACCCACTTTATATCTATAGAAAGTCTGAGTAAACATCATATTTATTGACATATTAACCTCATGGAAGCATATTCAATGTATTGCCTGTTAAAGTTAGCCCTTGAGGATCCAGTAATAGTGAACAAAAGCAGCCATTAAACACACACACACACACACACACACACACACACACACACACCTGTTTTTTATTTCCACAGCCACCATTTTAGTTTTACTTCTTACTGCTTTGTACCCAGATAACTGTAACTTCCTTCTTGTGGTTCTGTAGGCTATATCTAGTCTTTCCATGTCATTCTATGCTACCAAGAGAGGCTTCAGTAAATGGAGAAGCTATGGACACTTCCCCCACGAGTACAGATCATAATCTTTTTACTGATGTAACAACTATTTATTAAGCAAGTGTCATACACTGTGTTGGAATCCGGGGGATACATGTTCCAAGAATAAAACAATTCATGTTTGCAAAGAACTTACATCCTAATATGAGAGATGACTAATACATGCAACAATATAAATAAGACAAATACAGTTAATATACACACATGCTACAGTTAAATACAACGTGGTTTGGGTGGAAGGGCCCTAGCATTTGCGCAGTTGTGGGGGAGATTTACAGAAGATTTCATGAAGAAGATAATGCTTGAGCTGAAACTGAAAGGAATAGAATGATTCTGGGAGATGGAGATAAAGAGGGAGTACATCCCAGGCACAAGGAGAGCTGGTTCAAAGATTCTGGAAAGGGTCTTTTTATCTTGTAGGATGCATTTTCATGTCTTACTATAATATATCCAAAGAGAATCCGTACAATGCACTGAACTGACATCCAGTTGTAGACATTCAAAAACCTCTCAGGTTTTCAATATTTTATGGAAACCAGTGTAACAGCTGGGTAATGCTCATTGAACAACAAATGTTTCTTAAGCATCAACTACAGCATGCATGAAAGTGTAGTAAAGACTTGGCATAAAAGAAGAAAAATTACTGGTATGGCCTCTTCCCTCAGGGAGCTTACTGTCTTGTATAAATGATAAGGGGGATAAAACACAGAGTAACTTATTTTTAAAAACACTTATAGATGAGAGGAAGACACCTAGTGAATGGAGTTGGCTTCTCATTTGTATCCTAAATCGACTATGGACACATGTTTTCCAATTGTTTCCCTCATCCTGGAAATGTCAGTCTCTGTTTCCAGTTACTGTTCTCCTTTAGGCTGTCTTTTATTCAACTTTGTTCAAGAATCTCAAAAACTTTCTATTAGAAAAAAATGAAATAAATTAAATACTACATCTTACTTGTGTCTATCAAACATCTAAATCTGACCCTTTAGATCACCTGTGACATTACTACCATTCTACCTTATAAAACTGGAAACTCCTAATAAAATGAAAATAATAACTGATATTTATAAAGGAAATTAAGATTCATGAAGCACTTTACATTCATCTCATTTGAGGTTCACAGCAACTCTGGAAGGTAGATACTATAGGTTACTATCCTTACTTTACAGATACGGAAATCGAGGTTCAGACTCTTCCAATGAACAAATTAGTAAATGATAAAAGTGAGACTTACACCCTGGTCTTTCCACTGTACCATGTGACATGCCCAAAGGTACTAAACAGATGAGAGTCAAAGGCAAGGAATTGAAGTAGGTCTCAATTGATTTTAAGTGTCCTTTACAGATATAGAAAGTAAGGAGAATTAAATATCACCTCTTCTACTCTCTGGAAGCTGCTATTCAAATAAATCCTCAATAATTTTTTTTTTCATTATGAATTGTCTACCGCAGTGCTATTCTGTGATAGATATTATGCTAATAGTTGAGGATATAATCTCACAGACTTAGAGAATTAAAGAATTGAAAGGGATTTTGTTAGCGATCTGGCCCAGTGCCTACCTGAAAAGTAATCCTCACTACAACATACTCAACAGATGGTCATCCAGCCTCTACTTGAAGAAGTCCAAGTAGAGTCCCTACTCTACCTCCTGAAGTAGCCATTTTGCTCACAAAGAAAGCTGTATTAGTTAGGAACTTGATTTTCTTGATATCAAGCCTGAATTTCTCTCTTTTCCACATTACACCTTGTTTTATCCTCAAAGGCAGAAGAAATCAGACAGATTCCTCTTTCATATAACAACTTTTCACTGGACACAATCTTATTGATATCTTTCTTAAACTATTTTACTGAGAATTAAATGCGCTACAACATATGTGACTAGATTACAGAAAAATAGAGCAGGACTCTCATCTCTTTATTCCTAGAAACCATCTTTAAATTTGTGAAAAGAGTTTGAAAATCATGCTACATAATCAATTCCCACACATACATACATACATATATGCCAGTATATATGTTTGGACACACATATAAGTACAGGAAAAAATACATTATATATCTGAAATATTGTAAAAAGTCACCGCCAATATATAAGCAATTCTTAAAAAATAATTCTAAATTATTAACAACCACAAGAAAAAATGTCCCAAATTACTGCTAGTAAAAGATACTAACCAAAGTGACTCTCATATTTGAGCTTATTAATAGCTCATCCATCCTGCCCTTTTTGTTAATTCCATCTTCTATCTCTCTTCTACCTCTTATTTTCCTGATAGATATAATTTATTTTTGCACCAAATTCTGTGTGTCTTTGTGCACATGTTTGTATGTGTCTGAATATATGAGTGTTTTATACAGGGTTGGAGAACTTGTGTCCTCAAGGCTACATGTGGTCCTCTAGATCCTTTTGACAGAATCCAAACCTCACAGAACCAATCTCCAGTAAAGGGATTTGTTCTGCAAAATTTGGACTCAGTGAAAAGGGTGTACCCAAGGATTTGAAAGGCCATACTTGGCCTCAAGAACACAGGTTTCCCACCCCTGCCTCTTAGACTTGGAACTCCCTTTGTCTAGTTTATGTGAAACTAAGATTTCTGGATGCCCACTTCCCCTCCTTTTCTTTTGTGTGTTTGTATACTTTTGCCTTCCTATTAAGTAAGATAATAATTTCTCTTCCCTTCATCCTCACACCACACTCCCGTATATTTCCCTTTCCCTCACATTTCCTTTTTTCTCATGAGAACATCAAAATAGTACTTATTGTTGCCCAAGCACTCTTCCTGTCTTATTCAACATTCTCTATGGATGTTAACATTAAAATGTTTTGGGTTCAAACGGCACAGTGGTTTCCTCCACTACTGCAAGAATATAAATAATTTATCATCATGTAGTTCCTTACAATTGATGAAATGCCTTTAGTTATTTCTTTTGATGCTTGTATTTATATTCAGTTTCTCCTTACAATTCTGGCACATTCAACAGGTATAAATGAACATCCTCTATTTCTTTAAAATTCTCTTTTCTTTCTAGAGGATTACACTCAGTACTGATAGACTTTTCTTGATTGTAAGTCTTTATCTTTTGCCTTTTGGAATATCATATTCCAGGCTCCTCTTCTTTTGAGTGACATCTGCCAAATCTGGAATGATGGAACTCTTTTCTTTTGGTATACCTGCAGTATTTGTAACTTAGTCTTAAAGCTTCAGTTTTGGTTATGATGATCCTGAGATTTTCCACTTTGAGGTTTCATTCAGGAAGTGACTAGTACACTCTTTTAATTTTCACTTTGTCCCCTATTTCTGATAGAGTCTGAAAGTTTTCTTTTTATAATTTCTTGAACATGACACCTGGGCAGGGTGAGCAAGAATTGGTCATGATTTTCAAGTAATATGATAATTTTTAGATTCCCTCTCTGTGTATTTTCTATGCCAGTTTTTTGTTCAATTTCTTCTAATTTTTAATCTTTTTATTTTATTTTGATGTGTTTGTTGTCTCTTATTATTGCTTTCTGTTCAGCTCATTCTAATTTTCAGGATCCAGTTTTTGAGTGGAATTTACCATCATTCATTCTAAACAACTAATTTTCCTTCCCATTCTTTCCATGTTAGCTGTCATTTCCTTTAAAAATCACAATTTGTATGTTTCATTTCATTTCTCCTACGTACTCTTATAAATGTTGGAACAATGACACTATTTTCTCTGAGAGTCTACTTGAATTTCTTCTTATTTTCCTTCTTGGGCTTCTCTCAGTTCATGTTGTGTTTTCATTGTATTCTGTTTTGTTTTGTTAACTCACATCTCCAAAACTCTATTTTTGGTTGGGGGTTTCACCTTTGGGCAATGCTGTTCTCCTTTTTATTCCCATATGGCATTGGTAAATGATGCTTGGTCCTTGATGTAGTGACTATCACATGTCCTAACTCACACCAAAAATTCTTCCTCTTCTAAGACCTTGGTCTTGGTATAGGTGAATTTTGACTCATTCTCAGTTTCTTTCTCTTTTCACAATCTTGAGCCCAGAGGGAATCATTTTCTTTCTGTTAGCCTGACCAACTGTAACAAAATGTTGTTAATGGCAGTGATAACATGCCTCCTGCAAGGCACCTGGTGCTTTATTTACCATGTCCTTTCTCTTGCCTTCTCTCTTTTGGTTCTTAGGCATGAGCTGTCCAAATGCTGGTATGACTTTTTTCTTCTGTGTTTCAATCTGAGCCACATGAGCTCTAAATTGCACCCAAGCTGTCTGCATGCTTGATCAGGCATGGATTGCCTATGCAAAAGTCTCTACCACTTGTTTGTATTGAATAATGAGTGACTCCTATGATCCCAAGCGAATGATGATCTAGTCATTTATTTTTCGAAAATTTAGGCATCATCAAAATAATACAGATGCTCGGATTTCCATTGTCAATTAAAAAGTAAATTAGTAGCAGAAAAAGAAAAACAGTAAAGGGAAACTTGGATCTCAGGTCATTTGTTAGTCCTGAAAGGGTTGTCTCTGCTGTGGCATACTAATACTTATCAGAACATAATCTACATTTCTTCTATGTCTACAGATCTTGTCTATTTTTTATCCTACAAGATAATTTTCAAAAATTTATTTAATATTTCAGAGTTATCCCTTATTATAATGTTTCATATGTTTGCTTTTTTGCTTCTTTTTTCAGTGACAAAGAGATAGTAAATTTGATTTTATTTACAGGACTTGGACAGAAGTCGTTCATTCCTTTCTTTATCAAACCTCTAACCAATTCCAGCTAATGACTCTGAAGCAGACAGAGCAGAGCAGGCTATGCTAGTTGCTGTTTCCAATTTGTCTCCCAATGTTTAAGCTACAACTTCATTTCAGAGTTTGCTGCTGCTTGTATGTGTTCGTCCTTCATTGCTGAAAAAGACTATTCCATCAGAGAAATAATGACATGACTGGCACTTGACTTTGTTTTGAGTGAGGGAGAGCTGTGCAGATCATCAGCCTCACTTCTCTTCCAGAGTCATCTGAATCCAGTGACCAGATATTCATCAGGATGACTGAAAATGACCCAGGATGAGTCAACTGGGTTTTAAGTAACTTGCCCAAGGTTACACAGCCAGTGAGTGTCAAATGTCTGAGGTGACATTTGAACTCAGGTCCTGTTGACTCCTGCACTGGTGCTTTATCCACTGCACCACCTAGCTGCCCCCTTGCTGCTACTTACTTCTTGCATAGAGGAATAACTGTAATTTTACAGCACTTTACCTACCAAAGAATGGAAAAGATGCTACTCGGTGAGATTTGGGGTGTTTGGGGGGAGGAACTGATTCATGTCCATGTTTAAGAGCTACTGTTTGCAATTAGCTTTTTTTTCTTTTTGCACTAATTCTGAAAACCTGCTTCAATGCTGGTAATTGAAACTTCCAATATTTTTTATTGTATTCAATTTATATGTCTTGCAAAGAAAAATGTACAAACCATCCTTTTGGTGTCGTTGGTCCCCAAAAGCAGTTTTTAATAATATTCTTTTGTGTTGACTTGCTTGTTTTCTTTAAATTACTTGAACACTTTTCACAGTCATATCCCTTTCTATAAAAAAAAACCTTTAAGCACACATACAAACTTAGAATTTGGACAAAACAATACTAGAATTTGGGAGCTAAAAGACCTTGGCTAAGACATGCTCCAACCTACTTATTATATACATAAGTCAATCATATTTGGAAAGCACTTCTTTTTACAGTTTAGTCTAAACATACCATATTTCATCCCCATTACAAGGCAGATAAAGAACCTTAACCTTTCAATGCAATGGTATGTTACATAACGTTTTTATGATTAGCTGCAGAGTTATCAACTCCTAAAATAACAGACAGTAAGCTGCTGTCTTGGGTGTTGTAGTGACGATGTGATATTCACAGCATCTATAGCACCATTACAGGTGTGAAATGGGAAAAGACAGTCATCCCTATCACATGATGAGGAACCATCAACCCCACTTGTTTTTTGGATTTTACGAAAAGCAGTTTGTCATAAACCACATGTTAACAGATATTCGCTACAATCAGACGCACAAGTCATTCTTCAACAAAATGCACACACCTCAATCCAGACAACACATATTCTCTGCTCCCCTGCATAGACTTGCTCTGCAACCAAGCAGTAACCTGTACTCAAAGTGTGTACATAAAGAATTTCAAAAGTCTTGGTGCAGTTCTTGGATCAAGGCTAAATATGGATCTTCATCCCTGTTTTGACTTCCTCATCCTGGGAATACAAGCTCTAAAGAGAACTCATTTCAAATTACTGCTCCTAACATAATCTTACTTGACTATAAATCCTATTCAATCATCCGTTAAAAATATAAAAAGAGGTTTATCTGTGACACCCAGAACTCACTTTAAAGTAGATTCTTATAGAACATAAACAAAACCCAAAGAGTCACAAGCAAGTAACTTACACAGTCAAAACAGGCTAACAGCTGACATTTTATAACTTTATATAAATGAAATTCAATTTAGTTTTCAAGCACATTGACTGTAAGCTTTTGAAAGTGGTGACAGGCACATAAATAACAAAGGTACACAACATGGTTGATGAATCTTCATCCTCACTGCATTTCCTGGATAAACACACTCAGATACGGTGTGGGACATTACTTATTCCTTTGGCCCAAACAGCTTTGTTGAATCTGGTGTCAATGTATACATCTGGACTTCCCATTTCTTTCATGGCAACTTTGTGTATTTCCTTCAGAGCCCGAGGAGCTCACTTTTTGAGGTCTACTCCATCAATCCTCTTGTGATTGTTGATAGTACACTCTCTGGTCACCACCTCATTAATGGCAGAATGTTCCTTCTTTTTCTCTCCACCTTTCTTTGCAGGAGCCATCCTGACTGGGGCCATGTCAGAAAAGGGCTGTTGTTGTTTTTTTTTTTATTTCTATAATTGAACCTTGTCATTAATTTTACTAATCTTGA
Organism: Potorous gilbertii; assembly: GCA_028658325.1. Taxonomy (NCBI): domain Eukaryota; kingdom Metazoa; phylum Chordata; class Mammalia; order Diprotodontia; family Potoroidae; genus Potorous; species Potorous gilbertii. The sequence goes on along the minus strand of JAQQSK010014198.1, from coordinate 3,698 downwards.
ATCTCATTGGTAATTGAATTGATATAATATGAGGACTATAAAATAATCTTTTATTTTATTATTTTATTAAAATAATCTAAAGTGATAAAATGTCATCACTTTAAAGGTATTAGCATAACCTAGACAAAAATACTGCATCTTCCTTATTTTTTAAGATTTTCCTTTATTCCAGTAAAAACCTGACTTTTACTTATATTTATTGATATTGTCTATGTATCCTTCCATGTTAATTCTCAGATATTAAGCGTTTTATATTTCATTTTAATTTCTTTCTTCCTTATGGCTTTTTAAAGAACATGGAATAATTTGATGGTAAAATCCAAACATTTGAACTCAGAAACTCTAGATAAGTTCCCAAGAGGACTCCTCAGTTCTAATTTTTTTTTCATTTTTAACACAGTTCATTTCACATAAAACAATTCTAACTTTTTGTCAGGTGATACTTCTTTTAAATCATTTACAATATAGACCACAAACGAATTTGTTTTTAGCATTAACCAACTGATAATAATTATGAATGTTAACTTCATGAACGCTTGACCTGATTGTCTCCACACTATTTCTAAGAATTAAAGCACCCTAACTTATTGTTGTTGGTCTAAAGTCCTGATCCTAAGAGTTTAATTTTAAACTTAACATCGGGTGTTCCCCTATCAACAATCTATAATTCAGTGGATCTGGTACTAATCTTACAAACCTTTTGACTATACAAAATTGCCACCAAGAGTAGGGACATTGCAGGGAAACAGTATCTCCCCAACTTCATGTAAATTCCAGGCCAGAGTTTATTGTCAACTTTCATTCAGTCAGGTTTAAAGTCTGCCAGGTGTCAGTGGGGAAAATGAGTCAGGAGAATCCTACCTTGGCCCTGGCTGAACAACTGTTCTTGCACCCTTCCCATGAGATCACCACTTGCAGTTCATACTGGCATCTCACAGACTTACTGGAATCATGGATGGGAGGCTCAGACCACCTTTGTTGCTGTCCATCTCTGGAGTTAGACTCAGAAGAACAGTCACTTAATAGTCCCATTGCATCTTAAATAGCAAGTTCCAATAACCAGGTTTCAGATATGACTATAATTTCACATTGGCTAAGAAACATCTTTTGAGGCAAATCTTAAGTGGCTTACATGTCTTTCTATACATGTTCTAGTTTCTGATTAAATAGCAATTATAAAAACAAATTTACCATTAAAACCTTAACTTTTCCATCAATGCCAAGTTTTACCCGAGGTTACCTGTCTCTAGGAAACTTAGACTAAAATTCTTTCCCCCAAATTAAAGATATCTCTGATTTAGTCTCAGTAATTAATTCAGTCCATTGTTTTAATACTAATTGCTTTTACATCATTTTGTAACATGATCAAATTTTTCCTCATCTCTCCCCTCCCCCCACCCGCTAATACTTTGCATTCTGATTACCCCTTCCCTCAACGTGCCCTTACTTCTATCACACCTGCCCTTATCCCCATCTTCTCTCTTTTCTTGTAGGACAAGATAAGTTTCTATACTCCATTACCTGTGTTGCTTATTTCCCGGTTATATCCAATAATAATTCTCAATATTCGTTTCTAATTCTTTGAATTCTAACTTCTCTCGCTCCCTTCCTCTCTGCCCATCCCCAGTGAGAAGGCAAGCAATTCAATACAGACTAAATATGTGTCATTTTGCAAAAGACTTCCATAATAATCATGATGTGTAATATTAACTATATTGCCCTCTATCTTACTCTGTCTCCCCTTGTTTTTTTATTCCCTCATTTGACCTTGTCCCTTCAAAAACTGTTTATTTCTAGTTACTTCCTTCTCTCATTTACCCTCCCTTCTATCATTCCCCTCACCCCAATTGTCACCTCCTCCCCCACTTTCCTGTAGTGTAAGATAGATCTTCATAACAATTTTAGTGAGTATGTTATTCCCTCCTTAAGCCATATGTGGAGAGAGTAGCTTCACTTTTCCCCTCTCTCCTTCTCTCTTTTATCCTCTATTGAACAAGACTTTTCTTATCTCTTTTATGAATTATAGCCTGCCCCATTCCATTTCTCCTTTTCTCCTCCCAGTAGTCTCCTCCCTCATCCCTTAATTTTTATTTTATTTCTTTTGTTGATATCATCTCTCCTGTACTCTGTGTGTGTATGTACATTCCCTCCACCTGCTCAAATACTGAGAATAACCTCAAGAGTTACAAATATTATCTTTCCATGTAGGAATGTAAACACTTCATCTTTAGAAAATCTTTTATGATTTCTTTTTCCTGTTTACCTTTCCATGTTTCTCTTGATTCTTGTGTTTGCAAGTCAGATTTTCTCTTCAATTCTGATCTTTTCACCATGAATGCTTGAAAGTCCTCTATATCACTCACTGACTGCTTATTCCCTTGAAATATTATACTCAGTTGTGCTGGGTAGGTGATTCTTGTTTTAATCTCCATTCCTTTGACTTCTGGAATATCTTATTCCAAGCCTTTAATGTTTTAATTTTTAATTAAACCTTTTAAGGTTGAAGCTGCCAGATCCTGTGTTATCCTGATTGTATTTCCATAATACTCAAGTTATTTCTTTCTAACTGCTTGCAGTATTTTCTCCTTGACTTCAGAACGCTGAAATTTGGTCACAATATTCTTAGGAGTTTCTCTTTTCTGGTCTCTTTCAGGAGGTGATTGGTGGATTTTTTCAATATTTATTTGGCCCTCTGGTTCTAGAATATCAGGACAGTTTTCCTTGATAATTTCATGGAAGATAATATCTAAGCTCTTTTTTGATCATGGTTTTCAGGTAGTCCTATAATTTTTAAATTGTCTCTCCTGGATATATTTTCCAGGTCAGTTGTTTTTCCAATGAGATGTTTCACACTATCTTCTATTTTTCAACCTTTGGTTTTGTTTTTTAACCACTTGGGTTATCTCATAGTCATTCAGTTCCCTGAACTCGATTCTATTTCAAAGAACTATTTTTTTTCAGTGAGCTTTTGAACCTTCTCCTCCATTTGATTAATTCTGCTTTTTTAAAGCCTCCTTCACCTTATTGACTTTTTGGACCTCTTTTTCCAATTGAGTTAGTCTCTTTTTTTTTTACCAGGGTTCTAATCTTTTACTGCATATTCACTAACTGAGGTAGTCTCATTTTGAAGGTGTTATTTTACTCAGTATTTTTTTTGGTTCTTTAGCAAGCTGCTAATTCACTCTTCTATTGCCTGAGACCAGTTAAGTTCACTTTCGAGGCACTGTAGGCAGGAACCTTGACTTCCTGTGACAGTATGCCTTATTCTTCCTCATGTGAAAGAACGGGAGGAGACACTTGTTCACCAAGACAGTAACCTTCTATGATCTTATTTTTTTCTCTTTTGGGGGCATTTTTCCAGTTACTTGAATTCTGAATCCTTTGTCAAAAGGATGGTCCTATTGCCTCTCCTCTCCCCAGTACCGTGTTCAAGGCTGAGATTTGACAGAGCTGCTCAGTTCCCCGGGGCTTTGGGTGGGGGGGCGGGGTGTCACTGAAGGCTGAGGTTTAGATCAGCCTCTCCCTGATGCCAGAGTCATTAAGCTGAGCTGCCTGGACAATGGATGAGATTACTTCCTGGCCACTGTAGCTGCCTGCAGTCTGCTGCTGCTGTGGCCTGGGGCTACTGCTGGAGGAATCACGTTCTGCTCTCTCCCAGCTGGGAAAGCCCTCCCACACTGACCTTTTAGCGTTTTCTT
>JAQQSK010014197.1:0-11210 GCA_028658325.1 Potorous gilbertii | reverse complement strand
TCTCAGAAGTGAAATAACTGGCTAAGAAAATGCCCAGAAAAGGGAAAAATATAGGAACATAGAAGGTTATTTTCTTGGGGAACAGAAGAAAACTGCTTACCATCAGGTAAAGACATAAGAGTCAAGACCTCTGTATCCCAAACTCTTAAATAGATATCCAATGTGCTCAGTCCATGGAAGACCTCAAAAAGGTTTTTGAAAATCAAGCTAGACAGGTGGAGGAAAAACTGGGAAGAGAAATGAGACAGATGCAAGAAAAGCATGAAAAACGGGTCAATACCTTAATAAAGGAGACCACAAAAATGCTGAAGAAAATAACACCTTGAAAAATAGGCTAACTCGATTGGCAAAAGAGGTTCAAAAACCCAATGAGGAGAAGAATGCTTTCAAAAGCAGAATTACTCAAGTGGAAAAAGAGGTACAAAAGCTCACTGAGGAAAATAGTTCTCTTAAAATTAGAATGGAAAAGATGGATGCCAATGACTTTCTGAGAAACCAAGAAATCACAAAACAAAACCAAAAGAATGAAAAAATGGAAGGTAATGTCAAATATCTCATGGGAATAACAACTGACCTGGAAAATAGACCCAGGAGAGACAATTTAAAAATTGTGGTACTACCTGAAAGGCATGATCAAAAAAAGAGCCTAGACATCATCCTTCATGAAATTATCAAGGAAAATTACCCTGATATTCTAGAACCAGAGGGCAAAATAATTATTCAAGGAATCCGGCAATCACTGCCTGAAAGAGATCCAAAAAGAGAAACTCCTGGGAACATTGTGGCCAAATTCCAGAGTTCCCAGGTCAAGGAGAAAATATTGCAAGCAGCTAGAAAGAAACAATTCCAGTACTTTAGAAATACAATCAGGATAACCCACGATCTAGCAACTTCTACATTACGGAACTGACGGGCACGGAATAGGTTATTCCAGAAGTCAAAGGAACTAAGACATCATCAAACACAAGACCCTTACCAGGGTGAGTAAGGTAAAACAGCTTCTTAAAGGTAAACCAGAAAAGATAAGTCTTAAATTTGGGGTCCAGATCAGAGGTTGTAATGGCCTTTCTTACACTTTAGTATATACCAAGACAAAGTAAGAGTCTGATGAAGAAGTTTCTCAGGATGGAATTAGATTGTTCATCTAGAATAAAGCATAGCTAACACTTTAAAGAACAGAAATGACCTATGTAGAAGACAAATTTTCCAGCAAGTTTGTTTTCAATTATACGAACATCACAGGAACTTGTGACTGTGGAGAAAGCTTTAACTTTTGAAAACTCAGGATTACTTTGGCATCAACGAATTCTCGTGTTTAACCATCTGACTTTGTAAAGGAATCATGTGTCTTTCAGGTTATGGGCCTTCCAATGTATGGCTGTTTTGTGAGGAAAACAAAGTTGATGCGTTTTGAAAATAAAATCATTGTGTGACATTCCGGAAATATTGATCTTTTAGGTGACGAGTTCTAGAAAATTTCTGAGGAGCTCTGACACTATTTTGTAAAGAAAAAAAAGCAACGCTTACTTTGAGTTTATATCTCCATTTATTTCTCTTAGAACGAATTTTCATTGTCCTTGTGAAATGTGACCATTTTAAAATGAAATGGTCAGACTGGGAGAAGGAGAACAAGGAGAAAACGATGTTACCAACAAAACACAGAGAGAGAGGTATATCCAAAAGAGAAGTTTGATTACTATGTTTGAAGTCCCCAGGGAGATCAAGAAAGGTAAAAATTATGAAAGGGACATTAAAATCAGCAACAAATAGATCTTTGCAACCGTGGTGTGGAAAGTTTCACTGAAATGTGGAGATTGGAACGTAATTTGCGGAGGATTTAGAAAAGGGTAGAAAAAGAGATAAAATAGATGTGCTACAGCATAAACTATTTCGTAAAAATTCTAGTCGTCAAGAAGGAGAGAAGAGTATGACAGATGGTATCTATTATGGATTGTCCAAGCAAGAAATAGTATATTCTTATTTTAAGGTTATGTTAGGTCAGTGTGTTTGTATGCATCCAGGAAGCAGTCATTGAATAGGTAGATATTAAAAATGAAAGAGAGAGTGGGGGTAACTTTAGGGGGAGAAGATTGGATAGTAGACGGGAAAGAATCAAGAGTGGATTGCCTTGGGATTTACGTTTGCAAGGAAAGGGGATACCCCTGTATGAGAGATAGAGGCAAAGGAGGAGATAGTTTGGTAAGACATGTGAATATCGTGTTGAGAAAAAGGGGAAAATAAAGAACTCCTCATGATTGAACTCAATATTTCAGAGAATTATGCAGGAAGGTCCCTAACTCAGAGATGAGGAAACAGATGTTGTAAGAAATTTGAGGACGAAACAAAGTGGTTGAAATAGTCAAGTGGTGATTGAATTAATGAATCAATTACAGAAGCATGAAGGTAGTTCTTTGTTACTGTGTCCTATTAATATCATCGAATGTCTTCAATTTGCAGTGGATCCAGACAGTATGCTTTGGTGACTTTGCCAACCTCAATTTCTCAACATCTAAATAGGAATGTGGGAGGCAAATGATAAGAGTAATCCAGGTTTGAGGTCTGTCAGTGTATGATTGTATTGTTTCTAAGACAATGAAACGAGCAACTTGAGTGGAGTGAATGCAGAAGGCTTGAATATATTTATCAAGGGGTTGAAATAGGAAAGGAAGAAGAGGGTAACTGGGTAAGGGTTGATGACTTGGAGGAGTGGAATAATTTAAGGGAAGGAGGCATTTGGGGTGAAGACGATGACAAAGAAGTTACTGCAATGAGTGAAGGCGGGGATTAAAGAAAAGATTGTAACGAAAACAATGAAATTTCTACTTTCTATCCAGGGAAATAAAACTCTCGTGTTATGGAAAAATCAATGGTATAACCGTTTTTGCAACTGAGATTAAAGGGAAAATATGTCATGGAGATTGAATAGCTTGAAAGACAGGCAATGGAAGATTCTTCAGGGACTATTAAAACACATAGATATCTTCTAGCATAAAGGTAAGAGTTCAAGAAAAAGACCGTGAGACAGGCACTGAACTCATTGAGAAAAGAAGGAAAATGTTGACAGGGTCGTTATACAACTGCTACCAGAACTTTTATTGGATATAAAATACAAACTAGTAAACCTCAAAGGAGAGGCTACTGAGTGACAGCAACAGAGGGAGAAGCTGGAATTGAAGTATATTTTAGGACTGTGCTGGTGTTACCCAAACAGCTTAAGAAGGTCAGTTGTTAAATTTCCAGTGTGATAATTTACTCCTTAAATATCACAAATAAGATCTTGATTGTTTAAATTTTAAATAGTGATGGAGAAAAAGTTAATAATGTAGATTATACTTAAATGTGCATCCTCAGCAAATTGCTATGAAGAAATGCTTGTTTAAAAATGAACTTCCTTCTCCCAAGAGAATGAGTAAATAAGCCTCTGTTGCCTGTTTGCCTCTGTGTCCACCTCCTGCTCCTGCTCCCGCTGTGTGCATCAGGAGAGGAAGAAAATGGCTGTGCCACCTACTTATGCTGACTTTCGAAAATGTGCCAGTGATGTGTTTACTAAGGGTTATGGATTTAGCTTAATAAAACTGGATCTGAAAACAAAGACTGAGAATGGGCTGGAATTCACAAGTTCGGCTTCAGCAAACACTGAAACTAGCAAAGTTTCAGGCAGTTTGGAAACAAAATACAAATGGTCTGAATGTGGCTTGACATTCATAGAAAAATGGAACACAGACAATACATTGGGCACTGAAATTACTGTTGAGGATCAGCTTGCTTGTGGACTAAAGCTGGCCTTCGATTTGTCCTTCTCACCTAACACAAGGGGAAAAAGTGCTAAGATTAAGTCAGGATATAAGCAGAAACATATCAATCTTGGCTGTGACATATATTTTGATACTTCTGGACCTTCAATACCAGGAGCTGTGTTACTTGGCTATGAGAGCTGTTCAGCAGGTTACCAGATGAATTTTGAAACTTCAAAATCTCGGGTGACCCAGAGCAAATTTACTGTTGGCTACAAGACTGATGAATTCCAGTTGCACACCAATGTGAATTATGGCACAGAGTTTGGCGGATCTATCTATCAGAAGGTGAACAAGAAGTTGGAAACTGCTGTCAACCTAGCCTGGACAGCTTGAAATAGCAACACTCCTTTTGGAATAGCAGCCAAATATCAGATTGACCCTGAGGCATCTTTTTCTGCTAAAGTGAACAATTCTAGCCTGATAGGCTTAGGTTACAACTAGACTCTAGAACCAGGTATCAAACTTACATTATCAGCTTTGCTGAATGGCAAGAATGTCGATGCTGGTGGCCACAAGCTTGGTCAAAGACTGGAATTTCAAGCATAAAAGAAATTGTACAATCACTTAAATTTAAAATATTTTGCAGGATAGCTACCTTCAGAAATTAGTGTACCTTTCACGTTGTATGTTTGGGACGCAAGTATTGTTATGTGTCAATCAAGTTAGATCTCCAGGTTAAAGGTGATGCAGCTTTAAAGTGTTATCCTTTCAGAGATACAGAAGAAACCCAACTCCAAAAAAAGGTCCTTTCAGCTCCAAGTGTTTGAGGGGATATGTAATGATTCCCACAACAGCTTTCAGAATTCTCTAAGGATTGAAAAGTTACATTGAGCCAACTTTTTTTCATCTAGAGACAGCTGCTAGTGGAAGGCAGTGAGTAAATGTGGACTGATAATGAGTGGAAGTGAAATGAATAGTGGAAAGTGTGTCTGACAGTCAAAGGAGTGAAAGTGTAAGACAAAGACAAGTTGCAATATCTCTACTAGATATGAGAAAAATGAAAGTATCTCCATATGCAAAATATTTGAAACTCTTCTTTTTGTGGTGGGAGAGAATTATAAAATAAAATAATGTTCAAGAATTAGTGAATGGATGAATAAGTTTTGGTATAGGATAGTGATGGAATACTGCTGTGCTGTGAGAAATAACAAAGGGAATAATTTCGGGAAAAAAAAATACACGTAAGACAAATGACCTGATGAAAAGTGAGAAAGAAAAACCAGGAAAACATTGTACACAGTAAAGGCAATGTTATAACAATAATCATTTGTGAAAGACAGTAGTGTTGAACAATAAAACATCCATTTAATTCCAAAGAAATCATGACGAGCAATGGCAATCCTCTGATTCTTTAGCGGAGATATTCTCTTTGTGCTCCCTTTTTAGCCTTCTCTGGGCAGCATGTGAATTCAGATTGAGTAACTGCCTTGAGGAAAGTACACTGATATTTTGTATTATGGTTCTATTTTACTTTTTGGGTTGTTAAATTCTGCATTAAGGGCTGTGACTCCCGACCTAAATTATTTACAGAATTCTTCTTTAAAACATATGGAGGATAATGTTGTTAATTACATAATCTCTGAGGATTTTGCAAGATTCTTTTTCATCAGGTAATTTTTGTTCATTTTCCTTTATAATATCCAAAATACTGTTTCTTGAGGGAATTATACTCAAGCTACCCACTCCACTCTCTTCAGCTCTCTTTCTAGTCTATTATACCTTGCCACCAGGTTCTTGCTCATTTATTTTGGCGTGGTGCTCCTCTGAATCCTGTTCTCTTAATTAGTGAGTCATTGGGCAACATTATAATTTCTGAAAGAGTCTCAACCATACTCCACACCCCTTCCCCACTTCAAGCGCCAAGAATTGGGAAATGACTGAACAGTATATGGTGACATTATTTCTAGATCTCCTTAATATTTTCTGTTCCTCTATTACAGTGTAAGCTTCTTGAGTAGAGGAACTTTATTATTTTTTAGAGGAGAGTGTACTCTGTCTGTCTGTCTGTCTGTGTACCTGTCTATATCTATTGTATTCCAGTACCAGACTGTGAGTTTCATGAGAACAGCGACTGTCTTTGACCCTTCTTTTTATTCACAAGACTTAACACAGAACTCATCACATAAATATGCTTAATAAAGGATTATTGAGTGAAATATTGGTCCTTCCTTCACTTAAATGTATTAAAGTCATTTCTGTAGCCCTTTTCGTGTGGAGTATGAATTAAGATTGAGTTGAATTCAGCTTTGGAGAACATAGCCTGACAGGAAATGCTTTAGAACTTAGAGGACATCATGACCAGCATCCTTATTTAAAAATGAGGAATAATAAGTCAAAAGAGATTAAGTCACTTTCCTTTAGCCAGAAAAATATAAATATATTGTGGACCTTAAATTCAGGACTACCTTATAGTGGTCTATGAATTGTTATGATTATGTACTTAGGGGAAGGAAAATGGCCCACATAATGATGAGCGTCAGCAAAGACATGAAAGTGTGAAGGCATGATATGTCTTGGAGAGAAGCAACATAATCATTTTGATGCCAGTTTTTGGATAAATTTGTTTACTCTTACTCAGGTAATCAAGGAGTGCTCCATCCATTCTTCCAGTGGTACTGTTGCCCTAACTCAAGGGGCTGGTGTCATGAAAATTCCATTGTTAGTAATAATTTGTTAGCATGAATAGACATTATATTAAGATATATCATTTCTTCATTCCATTCAATCTAAAATTATGTTTAAAGGGGTAATTTATCTGGGATATATATTTTGGTGCTTTTACTACCAATTTTAGGCAACCTCTTTTATTATCATGCACAAATAAAAATCCAGAATATATTTCCTACATATTTTATGTTTTTAAAAATGGACATCTCTTTCTTTGGAAAAAAAAATTCCTCTGAATCCTTGCCAATGGCAACAGTGATCATCTGATTCCTCAGGCCATGAATGATGTTTCAACTGTAACCCAAAGACAGTATACTACCATCATGGTATCATGGTGATGCCATAGAGTAGGGAGAGAAAGATGGCCACAAAGCAGTCATCAGACGTGTCAGTAGCAAACCAAACACTACAAATCAGAGAAGGAAGAAGTCATAAGCAGTGAAGTCAAGAAGAAGCAAAACTTGACTGAGAGTCAACTAGTTTAAAATGAATTTTTAAAGTATGAGTGAGGTCTTGCAAAAAATCCACCAAGATAATTTGCTTAAAAAACATGCATAGGAGAGATAAGGTGTAGGGCAGTAACAAATGAAACAATAGTGAAAATATTCCCCATCAGGGCTGCCAAGTAAATCAGCAGGAATAACACAATGAGTAACATCTGCATCTTCTGTATGTCATTTGACCTCTAATACAACGTTGAGATAAGATTAAACTCTCCTTCTACCCTCGAGGAGCATAGAATCTACTATCTGCTTATGTCCTATTCTCAGATATGAATTACATGACAAATATCATGAAAAATGGAAGTATATGAGTGCATTTGAGATTGCAATACTAAGTTATTTTCTTGTCTGAGAGAAAAAGTCACAGGCAAGAAAGGGACAAACAATTAATGAGGCATCCCAGAAATGCTGATTTCACTACTGGCTCAACTCATTCCCTGGATTTCATTAGTTCCTTACCAGAATCATTAACTTCGGCAGACACTAACCTTTTCAGTTTCCTTTACATTCTGGCCTCTTTCATTAAAATGAAATATCCTGGAGATGACTGGATTTACCGTATTTTGCAATTCTAGACCTTCTTTATTACTTTCAAGGAATAATTTTGATGCTTTTTTCAATTGTACATAACAGCATTTTAAGTTCAATATGGAAGTTTAAAATTTGATTTTAATTCAAGGAAAAGAAAGAGCATTTCTTTAACAGCACATTAAATATACAATTGCATATGAAACTATCCTCAATTTGTTGTTTCTTACAAATATACAACAAAATTATGAAATATGTTTTTGTTTTGTTTCTTCCCTCTCCCTCCCACCAGAGATGGCTGCCAATAGAAACAAATAGGTTTGTGTGTGTGTGTGTGTGTGTGTGCAAAATTATTTTTACATGCTCCAATTTACCTGCTCTTTCCCTGGAAACAGATAACATCTTTCTTCATATTTCCATTACAGTAATTTGAGTATGTATAATAGACAAAATGACTTACTCAAATCAATTCCTAAAACAATATTGGTGTTACTGTGTACAACATTCTCTTACTATGAACAAATGATATAGGTATTTTAATAACTCATTGATCATAATTCCAGATTCTTTCCAAAATGATGAATCATTTGAAAATTACACAATGAATTTGTTTCCCAATTTTCCATATCCTCTCCACGATTTGTTACTTCACCCTTCTACCATTTTAGGTAGTCTGCTAGGTGTGATATGTATCTCAACATTCTTTTTATCTACTTTTTTGCTCATCAGTAATGATTCAGAGGATTTTATATAATTATGAACTGTTTTATTTTCTTGGAAAAACTGCCTCTTTTTATCCTTTGACCATTTATCAATTGGGAAATTGTTTGTATTCTTATCAATTTGGCAAAATATGAATTACTCTTTGTGAGTTTCTCTTTATCTTATTTTCATTCAATATTTTCCTTCTCATCCTCTCTTTTTACCCTATTCCTATTACCTTACATTTACCCCTTACTCCCTCAGTCCTTATTTTACCCACCCCTTTAATATTCCATCCCTTAATGTCTCCCCCGATCTGCTTAATCTTATTCTCTACACCCTTTTAAAAGTCCCTCACTCACCCTGTCCCCCCATTTTCTTACCTCTCTGTAACTACACAAGACTTATAAACCTCTTCAGATGTACACTCTGTTTCCTATTCAATGAAGAGGAAAACAAGGTTCCAACATTACCTGCCCGCCACCTCCATCTACTTTGCCTTTCAATTTTTCCCTTCATGTCTCATTTTATAAGATTATTGCTTCTTTTGACCTTTCCAAACCCAATTTTGTTTTGGAGAATTGTCCCATCATGCAAAAATGAGTCACAAACTTTCTTGCAAAATGATTGTAATACTAATTTCTCCCATTTTTAATTTTTTGTCTTCCAAATTCCCTGACATTCTCCATCCCGTCTTAGTCAATCCTTGAAAAGGCAGGCAATTTGGTATAGATTATTTATGTGCAGTAACGCAAAATACATTTCTATATTACTCATCACAAAAGACAATGCAGACAAAAATCCCCACAAAAAAAATGAAACAGAATAAGGGAAATAAAGGAAGTAAAAAAAAGAGCAGGGTTTCATATGCATTTGTACACTATCCCGTCTAGAGCTGCAGGTAGATACCACGTCTCAATACAATTTTTAGCCCTAGAACTGGTGAGAATAGAAAGTCATTCACAATGGGTTATCTTACTATATTGATTTTACTGTGTACGATGTTCTCTTGTTTCTGTTCACTTCATATTTCAGGAGCCACATGAGCTTTCACAGGTTTATCTGTAACCTTCTTGCTAATCACTTTTTATAACATCATTCTGGGTAGAAAGATAGGTACAGTTTTATAGCCCTTTTCCCGTAGCATCAAATTATTCTTCAACATGGTAGGAATAGTTCACAATTCCACCCAACTGTACGTTAGTGTGCCAATATTTCCATAATCATTCCGTTATTTATTTTCCTCTTCTGTCACATAAGCAAATGTGATACATCAGAGCTGTTTTCTCTAACCAATAGTGACCATTTATCAATGAGGGAATAATTTCTATTCTTACTAGTTTTGCTCATTTCCCTAAATGTTTCAGAAATGAGGTCTTTAACAGAGAATCTTGGTGTCAATTTTTTGCCCAATTTCCTCCTTTCTTTCTAATCCTCTACACATTATATTTGCTTGAGTATTTTTTGTTTTACTGTAATTAAAATTACTCATTTTAAATTCTAGAATGTTTTCTAACTAATTTGATCATAAATTCTTTCACCACTCAAATATCTGACAGATATAGTATTCCATGATCCCCTATTGTGTTTATGATATCGCCCTTTATGTCTAAATCATGTACTCATTTTTATTTCATTTTGGTTTATGAGGTGAGATGTTGCTCTATGCCTAATTTCTGGCCAAATTCATTCCGGGTTTCTCAGAAATTTTGCTAAAGCATGAGTTCTTCTCCTCAAACCGAGAAACAATGCAACCACTCCACTAGCCCTCTGCTGGCTTCCCAGAGTGTAACCAAAACTTTATTGCTCTCTGGGCTTGACCATCACCCTAGTGAAAGAGACATTTCCTGCCAACCTAAGTTTTCTTCAGCTGGCAAACTCTCTTACTCTGAAGTTTTATTGATTATTTCACTCTAGAATTCAATATTATGCATCATTTTAAAGTATTTTGGAGGGGCATTTGGGAGAGCTCAGGAGAGTTCCTGGCTTTATTTTGACATCTATCTCAAACAATTTAAAATGCAGAAAAATGAGCAAGTAAAAGGATTTTTCATCACCCAAACATTCATCCATCTATTTGTATATTCGTATTACAATCTCACTCTCTCTCCATTTCATTCTCTGTCTCTCTTCCTTTCTCTCTCTCTCACTCTCTTCTTTTCTCTCTCTCTCTTTCTCCAGCTCTTCAATTACACAAATTTTCATTAAGTACTCCTAAGAAATAGATGTTCTGATAGATGGTAGCTAAATGTAAAGTTAAATAAATAGTTACTGTTCTCAAGAAGCATGAATTTAATGCACTGTAATTTATAAATTGCCTTGTGTGCAAAAATTCTGTGCTAGGGATATAAAAGCAAAAAGGAATCAGCCATCACCACAAAGAGTTTTCTTGATCTTATTTAGTATAAAGATATTTCACCGGGTAGGTTTTATAGACGTACATACAATGTTTGGCAGGATGAATGCATCATCAACACACAAAGAAGGAGAAAATAATTACCAGCAGGATGACAAAGCAGGGAAGTGAGAAGCCAAGATTCATAGTGGGGGAGAAACAATTTATGAATGTTTTGGGTTGTTGGGATGATTTTGGTTTCAGTTCGTATTCGCTCCCACAAATGACACAGTCTTAAGAGAGGAAGGGATTTTATTAAACACAAATACAAGGAAGCTTAAATTGACACCAACAATATAATATTTCCAGCATAATTAAAGCAAGCACAACTAAAATAATGATAATAAAAGCAAAGAAAGAAAGGAAGAAAGGAAGAAAACATCACCAATTCAGGGGAGCACCAACTCGCAATCAACATGACTAGGGAATCCTGGGGTACAGCCTCAGAGTCCCGTATGGGAAGGTCCAAGACAGAGCGCCCTCTCCACGGGTGAGATTCTAAAGAGGTTCAGGGAATTAAGGATTTTTAAAGGGGGAGAGCAAAAAAGTCTTGGGTCCTCGCCAAGCATTTCTCAGTTCTTCAAAATGTTTGTGCAACTAGGACGTGCAGCAGGTGTT
>JAQQSK010014196.1:0-11211 GCA_028658325.1 Potorous gilbertii | reverse complement strand
CTCCCTGTTTATCATTTCTTATGGTGCAATAGTACTCCATCACATTAATATACCATAATTTATTCAGCCATTCCCCAAATGATGGGCATCCCCTTGACTTCAAGTTTTTGGCAACTACAAAGATTGCTGCTATAAATATTTTTGTACATGTGACACCTTTTCCAATTTTTATGATCTCTTGGGGATACAGTCCTAGTACTGATATTGCTGTGTCAAAGGGTATGCACAATTTTGTATCAATATGCAAATAAAAACAATTCTGAGAACTTATCACACATGGAGGAAATTGGCCACTTTGACAAAAGAGACAGCACTATGATCCTCTTGCTGTGGGCCAAAGGAATGGAGGCAGCCTGGTCACAACTTTTCATGGATTCAGCCTGCACCTTTATCTCAGAAACTCCCAAGCCAGGTGTGTCCTATGAACAGAGTCTCCATCTAAAACAAAAGAAACCAGGAGAAGAAAATGTTTGTCACTACAATTTGTGAATATTATGACAAAAAATTCCAGGCCATGAACCAGAATACTGGTGATATTTCAGGTACTCTCTAACCAAGCGGAGTGCTCATTAAGAGTTAAGACTTAAGAAAATAATGATAGCAGTCCTTCAAGCGGAAGTTGAAAAGCCCAAGTTGAGGTTAAAAGATTCAGGAAACATGGAAAAAATTCACAGAAAGGATGAACTTAGGTACCTCAAAGCAGTACCTGATCTCTAAGTTACTTATTTTATAGGTCCAAAGTTACTCTCTTTAAAGGAGGTTAAATAAATGCATGTTGAGACAGAATAAAGATAGAAAGTTTCAGAGGGATTATCTATAACATGTACAATGACTGGAAGCTGGGAAAACGAAGTCTAGATGTATCAGAAGTGATATAAATACCTATGCATATAGAATATAGGTATTTGAGTTCATCATTGGTAACTTGTCACTTTTAACTGGCATAGGAAGTTATGGAACAAATTATGTTAAAGGTGAACATTTTAAAATCACAAAAAAATGAAACAAAAAACTCATTTTATGAAATTCTGAGGCTTAGAATTTGAAGTTTTTCTCATGAGACCATGATTCATTCCAACAAACCAACTTGCTGGAATTTCTTGTATTTTTGAAAACAGCTAAGCAGGCATAATCTGGTGTTGAAAAAAGGCAACAAATCGAATGCCTTCTCGCAAACAGACTGCATGAACAAAATAAGTTGTCAATCAGTGTGCAATGCAAGGACCAAATATTACCTCCTAGCTACTCATTCGGGGGCTCATTTTAACAGCCGCCTCCTCCAGACACAGATGGCTCTTAAATAAATTACAATATTATTAGTCATAGCATGGGAAAAGAAACCTTTGCTGAATAACAAAGGCGAGAATGATATCGGAGTTTTCAGTGAGTGGAGGTAGGAGTTTGCTTTGCAGGGTCTCGCTGGACTCCTTTTGAGGCAGCAAGGCATTTCAAAGGAAGCCTGTATGCACAATTCCCCTCGCATTTGCTAGGTGGGCCACTGGATAAGTTTGACAACTTTTGATCCAAACTAATTAAAACTAAAACTACTGATGCACGTATTGTGGAGCAACTTTCCCTGGATTAGTAGAGAGCTATTTGAAGAAACAGCTCATTAACTTTACTGCTGATCCCTTCAGGTACCAGAGGGAGATATTAAGATATGGTCATTGCTCTTTCCCTTTGCAACAAACTTCCCAAGTTGTCCACTCATTGACTGGAAGACCACAATTAGCTCTGAGAGTGGTTTCTGATGTGATTGGCTCAGGTGGCAGATCACCTGAGGACTGAAAATTATGGATCAGTAGGCAAACAGAGGGTCTTCTGTTATTACTATTTTGTCTTTTGAGGTAAGGGAATAGGGCCTACAGGTATGGCAATCCCTCTACCTACACATTTATCAACAACTCATAGACTTAAAGAGTTGTTTTATACTCTGAGGAATAAAGTGACTGGCCCATGGTCATATAACTAACGGAAAGGAAGAATATCAGGCAAAGTAAAAATGCCATCTGGAGTGAACATCCTTAGGTGACTGATGCTTTCAACTGTACTCACTTCCATGACAGATGAGCATTCTGTTAGAGAGTAGCAAAAACTCTGCTTTCATCATGACTAACTACATGGGCACAATTAAACATTCATGCCTGACCAAAACCACCATTTTAAAATTTTTTATTTAAATAATACAAAATTGCCAACAGTCTCATCTGTATGACACTGGTAGCATTGGGAAACAGCATGACAAGGTTGAGCCAACCCTTAGCATTCATGTTTCATGCCACATTTGGGGCTATATGGCCACTTTAGATGACAGTTCCACAGAGTCCATCAAAGAATTTAGTAATGGTTTGTCTAATTTAAAAGTTTATAGGTTGTTGTTGTTCAGTCATTTCAGTCATGTCCAACTCTTTATGACCCTATTGGGGGTTTTCTTGGCAAAGGTAAAGGAATGTTTTGCCATTTCCTTTTCCAGTTCATTTTCCAGATAAGGAGACTGAGGCAAACAGGGTTAATGGACTTTTCCAGAGTCACACAGCTACTAAGAGTCTGAGGTCGCATTTGAACTCAGGAAGATGAGCCTTCCTGACTCCAGGTTTGGCATTCTATCCACTGCACCCCCTAGCCACTCATAAATTTATGTGGGCAAAATTTCACATCGGAGCTTAAAAGGTCAATGACTAAGTCTGGCAAAATGAGTCAAAAACACATTGGATGGATATGGGCTGATTTCCAGGGATTCAGATCCCAGCCCATCTAGCGCAACTCCTATGGATATCCTCTCCTAAGTTAAACAGTGGAAGCACATCTACCCAACATTTTAGGGGCTTTGCTCACTTTCTCCTGACACAGGAAGGATTCAGACCATCTACTGGTTATCCCTTACCCTCATCATGCGATCAGCCCATCCTCATTTTCTCTCAGTCATTTAGATGACCACATCTTTTACTCCCGTGTTCCTTCTTAATTCCTTGTTGGAAAGGTGTTGCAGCCTTCTCATATCCTCCATTCACCTCTCCAGTGGTCTCTGGGTGGTACTCCTATTTGTTTTTTAAAATAAGCATAATTAAAACATAAGAAGGTTTAATGAAAGTGAAACATAAGCAGGCCACTCAGCTTATGTTTGTCCAAAGGCACCAGTGGGATGTTAATTTCCAGTTGCAAATTGCATGTATTCAGACCCTTGTTGGTGAGGAGGGTCAATAAGAGGCAACAAGTTGCAGAGAAAACGTTAATCATCTTGAGATTGGGCTAATTGTTTCATCAGCATGCAGAAGCTATCCTAAGCTACAAGGATTAAATACTACCAAATAAATTCCAGCCTATGAATATTTAATCATGAAATCAACAGATAAAGGGGATTTCAATACTTCAGTCAAGTTAGGATTTGCTTCATGGGGTAGCTCATCCACTGATGCAGATTACAACCCTTCTGAACTTTTGTAGAAAATTTCATAATTAGCTGTGACAAAAAATCTTACTATCTGGTAGCTAATCTTCTTGGGAAGAAACTCACTGGGCTTATTTAGGGTGGGTCCATAGAAAATTGCCCATTGGCCACTGCCAAATCCATTCTTCAAACCGTTCCAGTCTGGTAGGATTGGCCAGAGTAAGCACCCAACTGGCAGTTACTACCATACCTGGATGAGGTATAAGAGGAGTTCGTGAATGGTAAGCAAATACAAACGCCTTGGAATTATAACCAAGGAGAAACACTACCAGCTAAAGTAACCATCCTGCTCTAATATCATGATGGTTTGGAGGAGATGATGGAGATTGAACCAGGAGAACATAAACTCTGCTCCATCAGATCCCATCAAGCCAGGAAGGAGAAGCCTAGAGCCATAACACATTTCTGTTGTTTAGGCAGACTGACCACATGAAGGGCTGGTCAGGACAAGATCCACAAAATCTCATTACAAACATTGCCCAAGGGGTGCAGAAGTCATGATCTGCCCCAGAGGAGGAGCCTTCAGAGGACTGAAGAGGGGGAAAATTGACCTATATCAAGCGGAAGCATTTTGTCCTCAAGTTATGTGCAATTAACCTTAGACTTGTATGGTTCCCTGCAAGCAAAGATTCAGAAAGTATCTGTTCCCAGGAACACACTTCATAGACTCAGAGGCAGTTTAGGCCTTCCATTCACTTCCAGGATTGCCAAGGCATCACTATCTTCAATTTTCACAACCTCTTCATAAAAGTCTACCCTCCACAAGTTACTAAAGATTCTACTCCTACTGAAACTGTTAGCAGTGTTCATACACTTGAATATATATTTAAAACAACCTTCTTCTTTAGCCTAACTCCAGTGAAATAAGCTAGATTGGACTATCTCACTGAGGCATTATGGACCACAAGTCCAGTGATCCATTCTCAGTGGTACTTTGGAAATTGTCAGGGACCTCTCAGTATCACTATTAGCTATCTTTTTCTTCTTTTTTTTCCCTATCCCTCTTTCTTTTGTCGTTTTTAACTATGGTTTCAGGCTGCTGAAGGCTCCTGGGTCATTGTTGAAAACTTCTGATGTTGCAGAATGAAGTGGTTGTTCAACTCCTTCTCTGAGGAATGAAACATAAATGTAGAAGCATATTATTCCTCTCTATACAAATCCAATCCAATTTGTTGCCAGCTGCCCACCTGTATTTCCTAGATAAATTTCTCCCCAACTTGGGTCAGATCCCCATCAGGAGGGGGCTTTCCATATCCCTTCTTCCTGATACACACCAATACCACAATAGATTCCAAACAAAAGTGGTCCATTGGTCGACCTCACCATCCATCTGTATGTCTTCTTGTGTCATTCTTGTTCATGACTTTCCACAAATTCTCCACTGAAGACCCACAGTGCATCCTGAAGACTGTCTTCTGATTGTTTCAATATTTCAGGGATGAAATAAAGCACTCAGCTAGATATATCCGTGATTTTCTCACTTTCTTTATGTGACAGGACTACCTTTTATCTGGTCATGCATATTCTTGACCCTGTATCTTCTCCCTTTTACATTTCAAGCCATGGTCAATTTTGATTGTGTAACATCTCACTGATGCTTCAAAACCATATAGCATCGTCAGAACAATATTAGCGTTAACACAACAGGCTTCTGTGGTAGTAAGCAATCTGTGTGCACTGAGACAGCTCATTTGTGAAAAGATCCAGGGTTTTAGCAAAATATAAGCTCAATAAAAGTCAGCACTGTGAAACGGCAGACAGAAAGGAGGGCCCAAGACCCTGATCAGGTCACAACTCAAGTATTATTCTTGTGTCTGGATATCACATTTCAGGAAGGACTGTGATCATCTGTTCTGCAAAGTCCTGCTCCAATACATCTTCATGTCATGGTTATGAGCCTGTGTTCTCAAAGGCTATGGAAGAGAAGCACAAGGTCCAGTGGGAGCTTTCCGCAACCTAAGTACTGAAGAACTCATCACCAGTACAACAGTCACTTGGGAGGAATTCATTATAAAATGGTACACAGTTCTCTGTGGCTCCTATCTACTTCTGCAGTTCACAGAGCAAATGTACTGAAAAGATGGGGACATTATACTGCAGATCATATTATTTTTTTTATTAACTCTGAACATTAACTTAGCTGTTGGCACTCTAAATATTGTATCATATTTAGTATGAGGAATATTATACCACCTGACCAATGCTTGAGAAATATGATATTAACTGTGATATTCTCACTCAAATGAAACCAGAAGCCAAAAGGAAAGTTCTTTTTGGACAGGCAAATAAAGGAGTTTGTGCAGTTGGTTTTATTGTGTGTTCAAAGGCAATACAAAACACCATTTTCTGAGACACATGGTTATCTCAAATTGCAGTATTCCTGATAAGCATTTGCAAAAATAACTCAATGAAGTTAATTGCAGCTCATGTGCCAACATCTGCTACAGAGTATAAGGAGATAGCTAAATCTATGAAGAACTCAATAAGACTCTCCAAATTAAATCGACATTGAATACTCAGTGATTTCGTTGCAAAACAGGCAAAGGAGAGGACGGTGAAAACTCTTTTGGAAAAACAAAGAGGTCAGGACCTTCTCCATTATACTGAAACCTCAAGCCTATTGATGGGCCCAGAATAATATCACAAACATTGAAGTGGATTATATCTTAAAAGACAAGAAATGACTAGTCACTGCAAGTTGAAGAATTTGGAATAAATTGTTGGGGTTGAGTGAGACGACTGCCTTGTTATAGCCAAAATCAACATCGATGCTACATTTTAAGGAAAACAAGGATGAGATGACATGGTATGCAATCAAAAGCAGATTCAGTTTGACATGTTTAAATGAGCTATTGATGCTGAAAAATGGAAAATGGATTACAACAGGAGGATTCAACACCACCAATCACCGTTCCCCAAGGAAGATTAGCCATGTACATCAATCACCAAAATGAGGACACCAACTGAGCCTAGAATTACCTTAGACATTGAACATTCCATCTCCTTGTCAGGATGAAAGCTATGGGATCCAATTCAACTCTGATGGCACCAAAGGATTTATTCTCAGCATAGAAGATAGAGAGGAGGATACTAAATGCTAGGGAAGAAAAATGGATATTATATTGCTAAAAAGTCAATGAGAAAAGACCAACCATTATGCCTACTTTGCTACCTCCACAAAGTTATAATGAGCATAAGCTATGTGTACATCAAATGTCTACCTCGATCAAGGTTTAGGAAGCGGACAGGCATGTTTTCTTAAGTGATATCATCCAGCCAACAACATCCTTCCAGCTGCATATTTGGCTGATGGGTGCCATTCTGTTCCCTATTTGTTGCTTATTAAAAAAAAAAACTAAACAAATTTTATTTGGTAGAGTGAAGTGATGACCTTAAAGGCTGCTCTCCAACAAGGAATGTCCCATGCACATGCAAGAATCAAAGATGACTACTTGAATGATAAGATGTAAAAAGATCAATGTATTCACTAACTCTCTAGCTATAAATATCAAATAAAAGAAACCAGGGAGGCTCTTGATCACAAAAGGCATTAGCCACTCTCATGGAGGAAGGCTAGTGAAGAGACCAGACCAAAGAGGGAGTTCTATTTTATTCTAGGACATTGGGATTACTTCATCTTGCCTCAGGATATTGGAACCTCTCCTAAATAAGGCCCATAAGTACTGAAAAGTCAGCCATATTCACTGCTTTGGTGCATTTATTCATAATGGAAAAAAGAAAATGGATGAAGGATGTCTATTATTCAAGCTGTGATATTCAGGTAGGTGGACAATTAAGAGAGCTGCTTCATCAGTACATATAGAAGATGAATAATGAATTGAGCCTAGGATACAGCTGGAGGATGAGAGTAGGCTTGCTAATAGTAGGGGAGAATTCACAAGGCTTTTAGTGACCCCAAACTTCTCCCTGAGATCAAGACCTAGTTTTTTAACCTTAAAATTTTCTGGTGGTGCTACATGATTTCAAAGCATGGAATACATAGTGTATTAGACATGTACATCAATTACTGTTGGAAATCGGACTATGAAAAATGGAGAGCTACGTGGTAGGCATAATTAGGTTCATAACCAATAAAAATTGGTTTGATTTTTGCTCTTTGATGTTACAGGCAAAGAGATGTCATGCATTATGGGGACTGGTGTATTGTTTGGTTAAGTAGAGCACTGTAACGGATATTTCAAACTTGGAAGATCCTAGATATGGAGAGTTACAGAAAAGCAGTATGCTGATATATCAGGTAAGAGGATAATGCATGTCTGGAGCAGAGGCAACCACCTGTTATTACCCAAGCCCTGTGGGTCTCACAGGTCTTCAAAACAAGGCTTTTTTCAGGCTACCAAAGACTGGTAAAGTTGAACATACTAAGGTGGCCCAACTTTCTTCCAAGGATCTATGCTATCAGCATATCATTCACAAAACAGAAGCATCCATAGCATCTGCACTCCCCCATATGGAGGTGTGACCCACAGCTTAAGAAGCTCTGAAGGGGTCATGAGTGGAAAAAGTTTAAGAAGCCTGCTCCAGAGGACTTCGTTATTATCATAAGATGCCTCTTCAGCCTGGAGAGACTTATATGAACTGATGCTGACTGAAAGGAGCAGAACCAGGAGAACATTGTACACAGTAACAACCACAGTGTGCGAGGAACTTCTCTGGTAGACTTAGCCCTTCACGGCAATGCAAGGACCTAAAAAATTCCAAATGGATTCGAGGAAAAATGCCATTCACATTCAGAGAAAGAACTATGGAAATGGGTTGCAGAATGAAGCAGACTATTTTCTCTTGTGTTTTGTTTTCTCTCATTGTTTCTCCCATTCATTTTAATTCTTCTATACAACATGACTAAGCTAAAAATGTATTTAGTAAGAATGTATGTGTAGAATCCATATAAAATTGCATGCCATCTCGGAGAAGGAGTGAGGGGAGAGAGAGGGGGGAAGGAAGGGGGAAAGAAATGGGAGGGAAGAGGAGAAAAATCTAAGATTTATGGAAGTTATTGTAGAACATTGAAAACAAATAAATAAAAAATAATATCAAAAAATTAGATACCTCTTCTAATTGAACTTTGTGTGGGGCATTTTCTATGATACAGAGGAGAGTCTCCATGACATATTAGCTATGGGTGACTTTGGGCCAGTCACTTAACCTGTTTGCCTTAGTTTCCTCAACTATAACATGGTGATAATGATATCATCTGCCTCAGTATTGTTGTAAAGATCAAATAACCTATTTGTAAAGTGCTTAGCCTAGTGCCTGGCACATAGTAAGTTCTATGTAAAGAACTTCCTGCTGCTGCTGCTACTACTACTACTACTACTACTACTACTACTACAACAACAACAACAACAACAACAACTACTACTACTACTCCGCCTCTACTACTACTACTACTACTACTCCGCCTCCTACCACTATCATCTAGTAATTTCATTTGTAGTGAAAATGCTTAGTTGGATGTGATTCAGCCCTTCCTTATCAACCACTAGATAAAGACTGCCTAGCAAAAGTATTAACACCTAAATTACTCTTTGTTGGCAGTTTAAGAAATGTGTGATTCTTAACTTTTCTGCCATTCCATCTCCACCACTTGGGCATGATGAGTGGTTACATGGAACTGAGGGATATTTTATATTTTTTATGTATTTTATTTGTCACTGTGGCCAAAGAGTTTATTTACCCAGTGGTAGCTCTGTGCTTAAGGCTGTCCTTGACCAGCAGACTCTCCACGATCAGGTTTTACTCCAAATTTTTCTAGCTTTGCAGAATGTATCAGGGTTTGTGTTATGTGAATGGGCTAAGGATCATTTTTCTGTCTCAGTAGGGTATCGAGTGGGACTTTTGGAGAGGCCAAAAAACAAATGCCATACTTCTCAAGTGTACAGATTCAGAGGTGAAACTAGAGAAAACCATCCCTCTTGTTATTCTGTTACAGGTGTGGTTATGATTTTTCAATGAAAAAATGCTAAAAATTGGATTTGAAGGTTTCTGTTCAAGGTTCACTATATATTTTGTTTGATTATTTTTATTTTTAACGGAATGCTATTAAGTTCTTAAAGAAAAATCCATTTAAATATGATTGAAAGCTAGTCCCTTGCTCATTCTTTCCAATTCCTCCTACTCATTTTGTTCCCTTCGCATTTCTTTCTGCTTCATTTCCTTGCTCTGCCATCATGTGTCCATAGCTGCAGGAGAGCAGAACTTCTTTCAAGGTCCTAGAGGATCAGTTGGTACAGGAGTAATAAACTAGTATTTATGTATCACCATTCCAATGACTTCTTTTGGACTTGCCACTTTAGGAACCACAACACACCCTGCTTCTTGGGGCTACTGCTCTCACTTCCACAATTCTCTCAAACCTCAGTCTGAAAGGAAGGATCCAAAATGAATCATCATGTACAGTATCAGATTAAAAAGGCCAGTGGACACAGTCACTAAGCTCTATCCCAACAGAGCTTCTGCTGCCCCTTGCCATCCCAGATCAACAAGTTAAAAAGGTAGCTACTGTTGGTCATATAATAGTATCTCCCTCCATAAGTCTGAAAGATTTAATATCCCACCATTAGCCTTCAACTTAGTATTAACACACAATGAGCGAGAATCCAGACCAGTAGAGAAAACGACATTCCGAATTCAGGCCATGAGTAAATGATAGACAGGTAATGGCAGAAATGTTCAAGTATGCAAATTTTTTCCTTGACTAAACCAGCATAGTCAACTACAACAAAGAGTATCAGATTCTATAGGTATGGGAAAAATTTAGCAGAAATATTAAGTGAAAGGCATGTGGTGGTAACCTTTAGATTTAACTGGATGCTGCAGAGTCTTTCATTTCATATAAGCCAGTTTCATTTTTCTATTTCTCTTTGAGGATTTGAACTTCTCCCTGATGTTGTAAAATCCTTTCTAGACACTTAAGAGAAAAATTATAGTCTAGCAATTGGACCTTTGTTTGTGCAGCCTTTAAGTGCTGAATTAATCTTCAAAATCTATTCTAAATTTGACTCAACATGGCCCAAGATGTTTATAATGAATGCTGTACCCTGGCTAATGTAAAAACCTTCCTTTCTTCATCTAAGAGATAAACATCTCTCTTCAGGACTCCAAGAATCATCTTGAAAGTTTTCTATCAAAGACTGTATTTCTGTGGATGATTTCCAAAGAACACAAACTTCAATGAAGAGGCCCTCTTCCTCCCCATTCTCAGCTTTGAACGCATCCCTGGAATCTTCACCTCCTGACCATTCTTTCAAACAAATAAAGAAAAGAGACAGAAGATACTACGGCTTCTACTTCAAAGCATCATGATAGAACAGAACAAATGCATTTGGTCATATTTTCAGGTGTTTGCTATTATCACCACCGCCATGGGTGGGGTGATGAAAGAACTGTTATAAGATATGACATTTATTTCAGAAGGGGAAAATGGGGATTAATGAAAAATTTGCCCCTTATCCCACACTCTCTGCCTTAAAATCATTTTTGCTATTTAGTTTTTGTATGATTCTGTGCTTTCTGTATTTTTTTCTATACTTTTACTTTTAGCCTTGGGGCTACTCTGTGCTCCAGTTACTCATCAGGTTAACGTGCAAGGAGCGAGATGATTCTACATTCTAGGTGAAACATACATGGTTTTTCATTTGATCAGTTCTAATTTCCTTCTGTACCACCACGTCCAGCCCCACTAAATTGTGAAATCTTGACCATACCAGTTAAATGTGGTTTAAAAAAACCATGTTCAGCTC
>JAQQSK010014195.1:0-11211 GCA_028658325.1 Potorous gilbertii | reverse complement strand
ATCTTTTGTAGTGGAGCTGGGGTGGATCTCCTGCCTGCCCTGGGTGTCTTTGGCCAAGAGGCCTCTGCCTCTGCCACGGTCACCACCTCCCGAGGGGGTCCGAGTCCCGGAGATATCCCGCTCCCCTCTCAGCCTGTCTCTCTCACTGACCTGTGCGTCTGTGGGTGGAGGGACCTTCGCGGCCCCTGGAGATTCAGGTCCCTGACCCCTACTGGGCTGTGCTTGCTCCTCTCAGTGCCATGCGGCCGGGGTGGGATAGGGGAGCGCTCTGCAGGGCAGGGCTCCGCTCCCGGCCGGAGTACCTTTGTGGTCGGTTTTTCAGGGCTCTCTGCAAAGGAGATCTCCTTCACTGTGTTGCTGTGTGGCTTCCACTGTTCCAGAATTTGTCAGGAGTTCGTTTTACAGGAAATCTATGAGCTGTGGATTTGGAGCTAGCAAATGTGAGTCTTTCTACTCTGCCATCTTGGCTCCGTGCCGAAGACATTCCAAAAAACAAAATTTGGTAAGAAAAAGTTCAAAGGATATATCTCATATCTGGAAATTCCCAGTGTGGAAAATCTCTCCATCAATGCAAATACCAACTCATCAATGACTTCGTAGAAAAAATCTATAGCAATGACTCTTTATCTAAGATATATGAAGTAGATTCGTGTACATGTGTATACACACGTACATAGATGTAGAGAAACTTTTATATACGTATACTTTTTATATAATATGTTGTTAATGAATGTTAAAATGTCTCCTGAACTTACCTTTTTGGGTTGCTATATTTTATAGAAACACTGCACCCAGAGTTTATGGGAAACCTGGAATGTGTCAAGGGCAAAGTCTCATGTGGGTTGACATAATCTGTTGTTTGTATTCCAAATTGGACTCCCTGTGTATCCTTAGGAGTCAAAATCAATGCGTCAACATACGCCAAACTGAAAAACCACTTGTACAGTTGGGAACCTTGTAGATCCGTAGATTAGCTTACCTTCATGGTCTAACAATCCCAAGTGAGAAGAAGGCAACTTTTGTGATTCCTTAGGGCGCATTTTCTCCTTTTCCTATTTTGACTACACATTTTCCCCTCCCATGCCAAGCCCTTTGGGTGGAGATTTATGCTTTCTCCTCCCTTTGCTCTACTATCATAAATATGCAAACTTCTGTAGGAATTGGGAATGCTTTCAGCTCCACATAGATATTCATTTCTCTTGTAATAAACAGTTTTCACAAAAATTTCATGAAATTGAAATTACCTATTGACATTATATACATATGTACATATACCTATAAGGACATATACATGGACTTTCAAATACATTGAAATGTTTTATATATACACACTTACATAGTTAAAATTGCATAGAGTTATAATTATTAAGTAGCACAGTGGATAGAGCCTAGACTAGATCTGAAGTCAGGCAGAGTCATCTTCCTGAGTTCAAATCAAATATTTGACACTTATTGGCTATATGATCCTGGACATGTCACATGACCCTGTTGGCTTCAGTTCCTCATCTGTCAAAATGAACTGGAAAAGGAAATGGTAAACCACTCTAGAATCTTTGCGAGGAAAACACCAAATGAGTTAATGAAGAGGCAGACACAACATAACTATTTATATCTATAAAATACAGATATTATAAATATAATTTTTAGCCAGATTAGTGTGGTAAATTTGGACAATGAATCCTGTAAAGTAGTCATATTATTTAAGTTAAAATTTCTTATTTATATTTGAATGTAATCAAATATAATATTTTATCTAGTTATTACTTATAACAGTGAATATTTGAATATATGTGACCTCTTTACGACCATCTTTTGTCACATTAATTCGGATCTTCCAGGCTTGGTTCACCAGACTGCCAAAGGTGTCTATCACACATGAAGGCAATGACTCAAAGTTAAAAAAAATACTGTTGGCTCCAACTTCCTTATTTTACATCTGGGGCAAATGAGACCTAGAAAGATTATGAAACTTTCAAAAATTTAACTAGTTGGTAGAAATTCACATCTTCTGTATCCTAACTCAGTGTTCCATCTACCATGCTTCATGTTCCCTCTGAGTGAAATTCATTAAATCTACGTTTATTATAAGAGAAACCTACTGGGAATTTCTCTGCTATGTTTTCGGTTATCAAGTGTCATTTGTCATTTCGCTCTAATCTGTGTTGTATGTGTTTATGAAAAAAATAGGAACCTTTTTTCATCCAAAATATATGTTTGTGAAAGGATATAGATTTATAAAACATTTACAATATCTCCTTTTGCTTTCCTGATAAAAGTAGGACATCTATTTAAAAATTGATCCCATGCCAGTGACATGTACTATAATACTTGAAAGCAATATTTTCATGACCTAAAGTCTCCACATTTAATGTCAGAATATTTGAAAAAACTAGAATTAATCATCATAAAATAACACATATGTAGATTTTCCTCTCATAGAGCCTGTTCATATTCCAACACTTTACTTATCACACAGCCTGAAATGAAGCTAAATATTTCTCTTTGATCTTTTCAATTACTTTTACACTTGATTCTCCAGGACTTCAAATAATGTATTGATTCCCAAAAGAACTGTATACTATATCATTCCAATATTGAAGTGAAAACTAGACTCCAGTAAGTCATTAATATCAGAATGGGAAAAAAGATCGTGACTGCTGACTATTTTGATTTTCTCTTTGTTACTTAAGGAAGCCTTTAGTCACCAGACATTTGGACCTGTTTAGTGTTCATTAGGGAAAATAAGAGTATTTAAGAATGAGGTGGAAAAATGGAGAGGTGGTAAGTAAAGGGTAAAGGAAATGAGAATATATCCACTTTTAAAATCAATTTATCAATCAAGTAGTACGTGAATGTTGAATGTATGGCATTCAATTTTAATACTAAAATTAATGTTCAAATTTGATTAATATGACATTAGAAAAACCTTTTATCTGTTTATTTAAACAGAAAATCAATAATTTCAATCAGAAAATAAATTGCTAGAAGATAATACACGAGTTGGGCTATTTATGTGTCCATTTGCAAACCATTTAAAGTCTCTTAAAAAAAAGCTTTTTGGAAAACATTGAGCCTTGCTCTCTCACAGAATTGTTATCAAAAAAGTGCTCTGTAAAATTTAAAGCACGACAAAACTGTTAACCATAATAATAATAATAAATACTTTTCCACCTTTGCCCCAGTAGCCTTCTTCCAATGAAGATGCTTTGACCTCTATGGCCTCCTATGATTATTTAGATTCCTTCCTGGAATGCATTAGGAAAACCTATATGCCAGTCATGCACACTTCCTTCACACCAGTCTGAGTCCTTGACTCTGTGTACTACTTGTTTTCGCCCATTAGAATGTAAACTTCTCAATATGAAGGACTGTTTTTCTTTTCTATTATACTTACATTTCTAGTGCTTTCCAGATTGCTTGACACATGCACAGTCTCCTCATAGAACCTCGTTTATGTAGGCAAATTTCATTTAGGAAAACTAAACTCACACTCTATGCATTAGTACAAAATGTTGACAAAGGTACTAGATTTCAAAGTTGGTGATGCTTATAGGAAAAACAACCCTCCCGTGTTCCATAAACGACATCTGGGACACGTATGACCTATGGAGGTGTCGCTTTTTTAATGCAGAAATGGAGATGGAAAGAGATACTATCTCTGAAACATACACTCTGACACATATTTAGATATGTGCGAGGAAAAGTAATATTATGCTGTGTTATAATATAACTAATCAATTCTACTCTTTATCTCATTCTATTCCCCATTTTGTCAAATCTCATTTCTCAGTTTAGCTCTAAAGGACATCTAGTCCAGTCTCAACTAAAGGTATAGTTGAGAAATGCCCCAAGGAAATTTACCCAGTAGCCAATTGAAAGTGAGACCCTTGCTTTTGTGTCTCCCTTTAAATACAGAATCAGCGAGAAATATCCCCACTCCAGGGGACTACTCTCCTGTTTTTCTCCCTCCTTGTAAAGTTAGGGGTGGTATGTTCTCCAAGGAGAACACTACCTAGGAATCTAAGTGGTTGGGATTTTCTCGTCAAGATTAATTAAGGGAGTCAAGTCTTATTAAGTAATTAGTAATTGATAAGCTGTAGCTTATCAAAAGACTTTTCTGCTCCTCAGAACTCCTCCGTTGAGGTCTCAAAAAATTCAATTTTTTCAACTCTCACGGGGTATCTGACCGACTGAAAGGGAACAGACTGACCCATTATATTACAATCTCTATGTGTCACTGTTAATAGACTATTATTATACTCAGGAAACATGCCTCAGTTTACCGTTGTTGGATTTTTAATCCTCATAAACTGAAACCACAGTGGGAAACTATTACTGGTAATTGCAGTTGCAATGACATGTTTTGGACATAATTTTGCATTTTCTATGCTATTTCTATACTATAAGCTTATAGTAATCACATAGTATTTTAAAATGTTATTAGCAATTTTAAATTTCATTTTTTAGATTTTGGTATGTTTTGGACATAATTTTGCATTTTCTATGCTATTTCTATACTATAAGCTTATAGTAATCACATAGTATTTTAAAATGTTATTAGCAATTTTAAATTTCATTTTTTAGATTTTGGTATGAAACTGTGCTCTCAGTAGTATATTGAATTCCCAGGGGAAAAAATTGCCCCCTGTCCTCTTTGCTAATGTAGACAGAAAACTATTTTCCATCTTCTGATTTCAGAGCATCACCTTTGGCACTGAGAGGTTAAATGATTTGTTCGAAGATTTTAAATGCTGAAGGTAAGACTTGAAACCAGCCTTTCTTGGTTTTGCCGTCAACTTTCCCTATATTTTTTCATGCGCCCTTCCAAATCGTTCTTCACACAACACAATACCCTTAGGTACAAATTAAATTGGAGTGTGAATTGTAAGCCTCTTTTTCATTATTGGTTTTGCCATAACTTACTGTGATGCTCTCAATAATCATTCAGTCTCTGTTCCTCAGTTTTCTCTTCTTTTAAAGGAGAAATTGGAGAGATGATCTTAAAGTTCTCTTATAGTTTCAATATTTTGTACTGTATTATACATATATACATGTATGTATAGACATATACACATATATACTATTTATATAACAATACATGTGTGAATACATATGACGTATTTGTATCAGTTCAACATGTAACTTGTATACTTATGTAATTTTAAATATATATATATTTTTTCAAGTTTGAGCCCAATATACATGCATCTTTGAGATGCAAGAAAAGAGGAAAATCATGTGTGAAACTGGAAAATTCTGTTGTATTTAATTTCTTTTATTTTTCCAAATTTTATGTATCACTAAGAAAATTACCCCAGTGGATAATGTATCCATTTGAACTTTATTCTCTCTCCTTTGAGTTCTTGAAAATTTTGCCAGCATTATTTTCTCCTTTTTTTTTGCATTTTTATTGCTCCCTACCATTTTTTTCCTTGCAAATAGGAGGCCTCCTTTATAACAAGCAAATATTTAAAAACGCCACGAACAACAACTCAACAGTCTTTTGAAGTCAAGATCTTTGGCTTTGATAACACTGGTGATTTCTCTCAAAGTTATTTTCCTTTCAATTAGTGTGGTTATTGGGTAAATTGTTACTTCTGTTCATGTCTTTGCTTATCAGTCCATGCATGTCTTTCAAAATTTCTCTGAATTCCCACTGTCATTTTTATAGTACAATAGCATTCTGTCGTACTGAAATATAGCAATAAAGTGAGTCATTCCCTACTTAAAATATATCTATTTTATTTCTAATTATCCCCTCCAAAAAAAGTAATAAATAGGGGTTATAAATATTTCTGTATATATACATCCTTCTCCTTTGGCTTTCACCTCTTTGGAGTATATCTTTAATAGGGATATTGTTGGCTCAAAGGTATGCTTTATTTAATGACTTTGAGACTACAGTTTAAAATTGCTTATTTGTAATAGTTGGACTAATTCACAGTTTTAATATCACTGCATTACATCTTCCTTATTTCCCATAGCCCCTATAAAAATTGTCAGTATTCTCTTTACTCAATGATACCAATGTATAAGTATGAGGTGGAAGCTCAGAGTGGTTATAGTTTGCAATTATTTTATTTTGAATTATTTGATGTATTTCTTCATATAATTTATAGTAGTTTGCAATTCTTCAAAATAAAAAAAATATCATATATGTAAGAGTTTATCTATTTCACTTTTATCTTTTTTTGCTTTACCTTTTGTCTAGACATGCCTTCCCTAATTATGAGTAATGGATTTTTTTAACTGAAGTGTAGAACTTTACAACCATTCCTATTAAATGCCATCATATCAGATTCCGAACACTTTTTTCTACATTCTTTTACTAGTTTTTGGAATTCTGAATCTGTGGTCTAATAAATTAGCTATCTTTTTATGGTTTTATTTCATCTGAAAATTTCACAAGTATGGCATCTGCATTTTCATTCAAATCTATGGTAAAAATATTTAAATTGCAACAATGCCAAGTGTACACATGTACAACGCTTCACTAGAAATATATTTTGAATATTTTATCTTACAATTGCTATTTTGGGAACTTGTCAGTTATTCAATTTTGAATCTTCCTGAAAGTACTTTCAAGGAGCTGGGTGTTACTTCTCTTTCTTCCTATTATCAATTAATTTGCCATGATACTTGTTTTACTTTTTGGGGGGAGGCGGTATTCTGAGTCTTTCTATTTTATCAAGACTGGAATTGCAGCAATCACTCAGAGATCCAAGCCCATTCTGAATTGGTATGGCTTTGATTACCTGGATATTAGACATATTTCAATTCAGACTTTTTAACCACCTTCTTGGCCATCTGCTCTCATGGATGCACAATATTATTAACACAAATTTTGGAAATTGGACATACATGCTTTTCCCCCTTGTATAGTCAGTCACTGAAAGATCACCTATTAAATACCTCTGTTGAGCCAGTACAGTCAATACAAAGAAAGAGAAAAGAAAAGTCCCTGCTCTCAAGAAATTCATAGTCTAGCACAAGAAACAACCTGCAGGGGGAGGAAGCAATATAGTGGAGTAGAATGTTGGCCTGTTCTAGTTCTACCCCTGTAGCCCATAAAATACCTCTAAAATGAGACCTTAAACAAATTATAGAGGAGCAGAAGCCACAAAACGACAGTGTGAATGATATTTCCAGTCCAAGACGGCCTGAAAGGCAGAAATGAAATGTCTGCTGCACCAGACTCGGAGTGGAGAGTAGCCCAACCTTGGCCACAATGCAGAGATAGGACTGGAGTAGGCTTCAGGATGCAGAATCATGGGTAGCAGTTGAACTTTTTAGATTTCTCAACCCATAAATGCAAAAGGCAGCATCAAAGGTAAGTGGCAAACTCTTTTTTCCTGGGTAAACATTGGCTTCAGGGAGGCAGCAGTTACTGCAGCAGCAACATTCACTTTTGGAGACTACGTGAATCAAGCAACTGATCTGGGTCTCAGTCCTGAGTGGCAGTCTTGGGGTGAAGAGGAGCACTGGCATGTTAGAGCTGGTGGAAGCTCTGGAGAAGAATCTTACTCTCAGATCCTGGGCAGAAATGAGTGCTCATGTTTGCTCCCAGACCAGAGTGCAGACCAAGAGAAGAGTAAATTCTTCTCCCTTGATTGTGCCACCTTGGAGTAACTGAGAACTTACAGGTCCCCTAGAGTATACCCCTACTTGACAAAGGACTCAAAGGTCAAGTAACTGGCTGGGAAAATGCACAAAAATGGAAAAAAATAAGATGATGGAAGATTACTTTCTTGGGGAAAAGGTATTTTCTTCCATCCTTTCAGATGAGGAACAATAATACGTACCATCAGAGGACGACATATAAGTCAAGGTTTCTACATCCAAAACCTCCAAAAATATACAATAATATCAGGCCATGGAAGAGCTCAAAAAGGATTTTGAAAATCAAGCAAATGGGGTAGAAGAAAAATTGGAAGGAGGAATAAGAGTGATGGAAGAAAACCATGAAAAGTGAATCGTTACCTTGCTAAAGGAGACTCAAAGAAATGCTTAAGAAAATAACACCTTTAAAAATAGGCTAACTCAATTGACAAAAGAGGAGAGCCAATGAGGAGAAGAATGCTTTAAGAAACAGAATTGGAGGAAGTGATCCAAGATGGAGGAGTAACAACAAGCACGTTTTATAGCGTTACCCCCAAGCCCAGCCAAATACCTGTAAAAATTGTTCTAAACAAATTCTGCATCAGCAGAACCTAAATAATGACAGATTGAAGCAAATATCTAGCCGAAGAGAGCCTGGGAGGTCACCAGGAAAAGTCTGCCACACCACATTGGGGACAAGGTGTAATTAGTATAGACACTACCTGATTAGACCTCAGGGAGACTGATTCTTTCACACCTACAGTAGTTTCAGATGTCGGGACCCCAAAATGCTGAGGACAAATTCAGAGGATGGTGGGGCCAGTGTGGGAGAGTGGAGGGGTCTGGCACCAGCTGCAGGGCAGCAGGAGGGGAAGGGGCAGAGGAACTCGCAGGAATGAAAGCCATAGCACAGGCAGAGATAGTGACATTTTCTGCAACTCTAGGTCCACAGATTGTAAGGTAATTGAGCAGCTGACAGTATACCCCTCAATCTGGCTAGAAGCAGAGATCTACCTTGACAAGGACGTTGACTCAAAAATGTAAATGATGGGGAAATGAGCAAAAACTCGAAAAAAGTATCAGACTATAAAAAGCTTACTTGGGTGACAAGGAGGACCAAAATATGCAAACACAAGAAAATAAAATCAAAAAGCTCTTCCATCCAAAGTCTCCAAAAAAGTGTGCATTAGTCTCTGGCCATGGAAGCGGTCAAAAAGGATTTTGAAAATCAAGTAAGAAAATTAGAGGAAAAATTGGGAAGAGGATTGGGAGTGATACAAGAAAACGAGACAACTCTTTGCTGAAGGAGACCAAAAAAATGCTGAAGAAAATAACAAAGTAAAATATATACTAAGCCAAATGACAAAAGAGGTTGAAAAAGTGAATGAAGAGAAGAATGCCCTAAAAAGAAGAATTGGCCAGATAGAAAAGGAAATCCAAAAGCTCACTGAAGAAATAATCCATTAAACATTGGAATGAAGCTAATGGAAACTCAAGTCATCATGAAAAATCAAGAAATTACATAACAAAACCAAAGGAATGAAAAGATAGCAGACAATGTGAAATATCTCATTGGAAAAACAAGCGACTTGAAAAATAGATCCAGGAGACAGGGTTTAAAAATTATGGGACTACTTGAAGATCATGATCAATAAAAGAGTCTACACATCATCTTTCAAGCAATTTTCAAGGAAAACTGCTCTGATATTCTAGAATGATAAGGTAATATAAGTATTGACAAAATCCACAGATTGCCTCAAGAAAAGATCCCAAAAGGAAAGCTCCTAGGAATATTATCACCCTATTCCAGAGCTCCCAGGTCAAGGGGAAAATTTTGCAAACAGTCAAAAAGAAACAATTTTAGTATTGTGAAAATACAATCAGAAAAACACAAGATCTGGCAGCTTCAACATTAAAAGATCACAGAGCTTGGAATATGATATTCCAGAAGTAGAAGGGACTAGGATTAAAACCAAGAATCATTTATCCAACAACAGTTAGTATAATAGCCCAGGGGAAAATGATGATTCAATGAAACAAGGAACTTTCAAGCATTCTTGAGGCAAAGACCAGAGGTGAATAGAAAATTTGATTTGAAAACACAAAATCAAGAGAAACATTAAAGGTAAACAGGAAAAAGAAAACATACTTACTAAAGTTGAAATGTTTACACTTCTACACCAAAAGATTCAATTTAAAACTCTTGAGACTTTTCTCAGCACCAGTGTAGTTGGAAGGATTATACATATGCACAGATGGCAAAGGGTGAGATGAAAAGGAAGGGAAGATTTCTGCAAAAAAAAATTAGGGGTGAGAAATATACTGGGAGGAGAAAGGGAAACATAGAATGGGGCAAAATATCTGTCACATAAATGAGGCAAAAAGAAGCATTTTCAATGGAAGGGAGGAGAGGGGAGGTGAGTGGGAAAAATGAACCTTATTCTCATCACATTTCACTTAAGGAGGGAATAACATGCATACTCAATTTGCTATGAAACTCTATATTACACTACAGGAAAGTAGGGGAGAAGGGGGAGGATAAAAGGGAGGACAAAACGGAGGAGGGGGTAATTAGAAGTAAATATTTTTGAGTAGGTTTAGGGTCAAATGAGAGAAATGCATAAATTTGGGGTAGGATAGGATGGAGGAAAGTAAAGTAAATTCTTCCACAACATGATTTTTAGGGAAGTCTTTTGCACAACTACATATGTACAACATATACCAAATTGCTTGCCTGTTCAATGGGGATGGGTGGGAAGGGAGGAAGGAAGAGAAGTTGGAATTCAAAGTTTTAAAAACGAATGTTAAAAATTGTTTTTACATACAACTGGGAAATAAGAGATACTCGCAACGGGGTAAAGAAATCTATCTTGTTCTCTAAGAAAATAGAGGGAATGAGGATAAGAGAAGGAAAGGATGTGATAAAAGCTAGGGCAGATTGGGGGAAGGGCAATCAGAATGCATGGTGTCTTGAGGTGGGCAGTGAGGAGAGATGAGGAGAAAATTTGGAACTCAAAACCTTGTGAAAATGAATGTTGAAAACTAAGAATAAATGAATACGTAATTTTTTTTAAAAAAAGCATAATTACAGGTCCGAATCCACAGCCCATAGATTTCCTGTAAAAAGAACTCCTGACAAATTCTGGAGCAGTGGAAGCCGCGCAGCAACACAGTGAAGGAGATTTCCGTTGCAGAGAGCCCTGAAGAACCGACCTCAAAGGTACCCGGCGACGCGAGCGCAGTCCTGTCCTGCCGAGCGCTCCCCTCCCCCGCCCCGGCCACGCGGCACTGAGAGGAGCGAGCAGAGCCCAGCGGGCGTCGGGGACCTGAATCTCCGGGCGGCCGAGAAGGTTCCTCCACCCACAGACGCACAGGTCAGTGAGAGAGACGGGCTGAGAGGGGAGCGGGGGATCTCCGGGACTCGGATCCCCTGGGAAGTGGCCGATGCGGCAGAGGCAGAGGCAGCTCGGCCAGAGGCAGAGGCAGCTCAGCCAGAGACTCCCAGAGTGGGCTGGAGCTCCACCCCAGCTCCATTACAAAGGATCTCTGTAAAAACCCCCTGAGGGAACTGAGCCTGAGAGGCGGCCCTGCCCCACCTGAGAACCAGCAGAT
>JAQQSK010014194.1:0-11211 GCA_028658325.1 Potorous gilbertii | reverse complement strand
TCTCTAGCCATTGTTATTAACAATAGAAAAAAGAAGATGACCATATCAGTGAATTGGTAATGTAACTAAAAAAAACTCTAGAAAACCAAAAAATCAATAACCTCACCTAAACACCAAAGTTATGGAGCTGTGAAAATCCTTTGAACTATTAATACAACTATTGTGTCTTTGTCCCACAAAAATCAAAGAAAGAGAAATGAGACCAAGATTCTGTTGGTAATTTTTTAGCAACCTTCTCCCTTAGGTTGGGAGTCAGGTGGAGAGGGAGAAGTGTATTCATGACACACTTTAAAGTTTAATCTGCATTGTTAGCAATTTCTCCATCACTTTGTTACATCTAGACAATCAACAAAATAATAATTCAAGCCTTTATTTGTTGTATTAACTCATTTCCAAGGGGTAAATGTTCACAGTGAAAATGTAACAGTCTCAAGCAAGTTTGAACTGGTTCCAGGATGCCTCTGAATAGGAACCACATGTACAAAAATATTTATAGCTGCTGTTTTGGTTGTAGTAAAGGAATGGGCACAAAGAGAATGTTCATCATTTGGAGAATGGCTGAACAAATTATAACATATAAATGTAATGTTATGATAAATGGCAAAAAAAGAATGTTTTCAGAGAAGCTTACGAAGATGTGGGTGAATCTTTGCAAAGAGAAATTAGTAGAACTGATACAATTTATACATTAACAGCATTGTAAGGAAAAAATTGTTTTGAAAGACTTAAAAAACTGGTCAATGAAATCACTGACCACAGTGCCAGAAAACTGGATTTGAAACAATATAAGGATATCGAGGCAGAGAGTTGATGAACTCATGGTGCACAAGTTTTTAGACATGATCTTGAATTTGTTTTGTTATTTGTTACGTGTTTCTTTATTCAGTCGGAGGGTAAGATTTATTAAGGAAAAGGGAATTATTGATAGTGTTGCCAAAAGAGAAAAATAAAAGAAGGTCATTGAAGCATTTTTAAAATGACAAAAGATGGAAATTTGGAGGGAAGCAGAGAAGCAGGAAAGGTTTGAAAGTAAAATGGAGAATTTATTATATTCTTATATACATAATTGATCAATACCATTATTAGAATTGTTAGTACTATTATTATCAGTGATTTTTTCCTCTTTAAAAATGCTTTCAGGTACTACTCAAATATCAGAAAAAACATAATTGAAAGCACAGAAATAACATTTTGTTACCTTAGTGAGCTGAGGAAACTGAGAAAAAAATTCCATCCCCAAGCAATTTTTTATAACTATACAATAACTATACAATGTTGTATAAAATATGAAATGTTGCATAAAATATAAAAATGAAACCAAACCAAATTTTGGAGTGTATATAAAGTATTGAGTGAGATATGCCTACTGATTCCTTATTGTTTATTGCTGAAAGGTACACATAGTGAAAAAGAATGAGAGATTGTATTAAAAGGGCAAGTGTTTTTCTGAAGACACTGATATATGTCTTTTCCTTATTTCAGACTCAGTTTTAGACTTATGGTTCAAATATCCAACATTCAGATAGCTAGCGTAAGATTTTTGCCATGTTTGAAGATAGGTGTCAGTTCTTTGCAAAAAGTGAATAACGGGGGCATGTGGGCTGAAAATCTAACAGCCACATTGAATGGCCCTTTCTATACTTCATTACATCTTTGCAGCTATAAACATTGTTGATCCTCCATCCCTCCTACTCATGGTACACTTTTATGACACATTCTCCTGATTTTCCCCCCTACCTATCTGATTATTCTTTGTCAATCTCTTTTGCTGGATCTTCATTCTAATAAGACTCATTTTGTCCCACAAGGTTCTATCCTGGGTCCTCTTCTCTTCTCCTTCCATATTATATCAACTTAGTGATCTCATCAGCACCCATGGATTCAATTATCATGTTCATGTTAGTGATTTTTTAGACTTTTTAAAATATATTTTTTAGATATAGTGTTATTTTCAGCTCTGCATTTTCTCTCTTCCTCCTCTTCCATCACTGATTGAGAAGGGAGGAAAAATAAAATCTATTACAAATGTGTATAGTCATGCAAAAGAAAAGCTCCCGTTGGCCATACTGGAATGGGAAGAGAAGGGAAAGAAAGGAAGGAAGAAGTAAAGAGGGAGAAAGAAAAGGAGAATAACAAGGGAAGGGAAGGAAGGAAGAAAAGAAAAGTGAAAAGAAGATAATTTTTATTCTGAGTCCATCAGTTCTCTATCTGCAAATGCAGAGTATATTTTATCATTCATCCTTTGAAATTAAGAGTATTCATTATATTGGATTAGTTAATATATTTTTCAAAACTGTTTATCTTTATAATATTGCTATTATATAAATTAATATACTTTTCATCAGTTCAAATAAGCATTCTCAGATTTTTCTGAAAACATTTTCTTTATCATTTCTTACAATAAATTTCATCATATTATTATGGCATAATTTGTTTAGCCATTTCCCATTTGATTAACCTTCCATCACTTTCTAATTCTTTACCACCACAAAAAGAGCTGCTGTAAATATTTTTGTACTGATGTGTTTTTTCCCCTTTTTCTCCAATCTCTTTGGTGTATGTGCATAGTGGCACTATAACTGAGTAATAGAATATACAATTTAGTACTTTTTTTATATAATTCCAAACTGCTTTCTAGAAGACTGAACCAGTTCCTGGCTCCATCAATAGTGGATCAAAGTAGTTACTTTCCTGCAGTCCTTCTATCTTTTTTCACTTTTCTTTTTTTGTCAACTTAGCCAACTTAAGGGTGTGAGTTAGTATCTCAGAGTTGTTTTATTTGCATTTCTCTAAATTAGAGGATTTTTATAGGGCTATTGAAAGCATGAGTTTCTTTTTCTGAAAGCCTGACTTATTATAGCCTTTGGCCAGATATCAATTGTGGAATGGCTGTAATTCTTATAAATTTGACTCAGTTCCCTAAATCCCTTAGAAATAAGACTTTCATCAGAAACTTGCTGCAAGGATGTTTTCCTCAGTTTCTTTCTTCTTTCTTACTTCCAGCTTCAATAATTTTATTTATTTAAAACCTTTTTGAGTTTATGTAATCAAAATTGTTCATTTTATCTCCTGTAAACCTCTCTATCTCCTGTCTAATCATAAATTTTCCCTTTCCAAAGATTTGGATATGGGAAGCTTATAAGCATAATTTGCTTAAGATGTCACACCTTATGTCTAAATCATGTACCAATTCGGTATTTTTCTTAGTAAAGGCTATTAGGTAGTGGTCTATACCTATTTTCTGCTAGACTGCCTTTTAAGTTTCGCTAATATTTTTGATATATAGTGAATTCTTGTTGTGATAGCTAGAATCATTTTTTTTAAACAGTGGTAACCATGATCATTTGCTTGTATATATTGTGTACCTAATCCATTCCACTGATTAAACTTTCTGTTTTTTGCCTGGTACCAAATTGTTTTGATGACTAGGTCCTTAGGGCATAATTTGTGTTTAGGTACTTTTAAGTCTTCTTCACATTTAAAAGAATAATTCCATTAATATTCTTGACCGTTTGTTCCTCAAGATGAATTTTGTTCCTTATTATTTATTATTATTTTTTTGAGCTGTATCACATAACCCTTTGGTTGTTTTATTGGTATGGTATTGAGTAAATAAATTAATTTATGTAGTGTTGACATCTTTATTATATTGATTTGTGCTATCTATCTTAATTTGTGCTATCTTAATAGTGCTTTGTAACTACCTGTGTGAATCTCAGGAGACAGACTTCCAAACTGTCTCATACCATTTGTAGTTACTTTAAGTATTATTTCTCTTTCTGTCTCTTTCTACTGGATTTCATTAATAATATATAGATTTATGGGTTTATTTTATATCCTCATGATTTAACTAGTTTTCAAGTCAACTCACTAAAGTTTTCTAAATAAACCATTATTATCTGCAAAAAAAATGGACAATTTGGGGGGTTTTTGTTGTTTTCTTATATTCCTTTAATTTATTTTACTTGTCCTATGACTATAGCTAGTATATTTAGTAATATATTGAATAGTAACGGTGATAATGAACATCCTTGATCTTTTTGGAAATACTTCTAGCTTAACCTCATTACAGATAGTTTTAACTTCTGGTTTTAGATAGATACTAATTATGCTAAGGAAAGCTTTTATTTCAGTGCTTTTTAAGGTGTTTTTCTTAAATAAGAATTGATATTATATTTTGTCAAAAGATTGTTCTTCACATATTGAAATAATTATACATTTTTTATTATTTTTATTGTTAATGTAATCAATTGTGTTAGATTTCCTAACTTATTGCATTTCTTATATAAATCCCTCCTGATAATAGGGAATAATCTTTGTGATATGCTGCTGTCATCTTCTTGCTGACATCTTCTTTAAAATTCTGCATCAATTTTCATTAGGGATATTGGCATCCAACTCTCTTTCTCTCTCTCTGATTTAGACCGTGGAAAGAATTTGGTCATAGAAGGAATTTGGTAGAATTCAGCTTATTTCACCCTATATCAGTTCACAGAAATCTTTCCATGCTTCATTGTATTCATCACACTTATCATTTCTTACAGCAAAGCAATATAGGGCAGCTAGGTGGCACAGACAGAATGCCAGGCATAGAGTCAGGAAGACTCATCTTCCTTAGCTCAAATTTGACCTCAGATGTTTATTTGTTATGTGACCCGGTAAGTTACTTCACCCTGCTTACCTCAGTTTCCTCATCTGTAAAATGAACTGGAGAAGAACATGGTTAACAACGCCAGTATTTTCTATCCAAGAAAACCCCAAATAGGGTCACAAAGAGTAAGACATAACTAAAATGAATGAACACCAACAATTGCAACAACAATTAATAATTAATAAATATTTATGTAACACAATTTGTTTAAACATTCTTTGTTCAATGGGTATCTACTTTGTTTTAAATTCTTTGCTACCACAAAAATTATTGCTATACATATTTAGTGCATGTAAGATTTTCTATTTATCAATGGAGAATAAATCCATGAATGGAGTCTCTAGTTCATAAGGTATGGATATTTATTTACTTTGCCTAATATCAGATTACTTGCCAAAACTACTGTACTATTTCAAAGGGTTGTGCCATTTCATAATTCCACCAACAGCATATTACTGTATCTTTCATGCCACAAACCTACTAACCTTGATTATTGCATCTTCTTTGTAGCATGTTTGCCACTTTGGAAGGTGGGAAGTGAGACATTAAAGTTCTTATTATTGATTTGGAACATTTTTTCATGTGGTGGAAAACAATTTGTGATTTTTCTTTTTGAGAACCCTTTATTCATATTGTTTGATCACTTATCTGTTGAAGAATTGCTATTAGTCATAGATATATATTGATAAATACATTAAATTTTGGTATTTCTTGGATAATAACCCTTTTCAGAGAAATTTGATACAAAGATTCATTCAACCACTTCCTTTATCCTAGGTGCAATAATTTTTCTGTGGAAAGATTTTCTATTTCACATAATCAAAGTTATCTGTTTTATCTTTTGTAATTCCAACTTTCACTTTTTGGCTTAGACTACATCTACCTATAGCTATGAGAGATATATAATCTACTTCTTTTCTGATTATTTTTAATTTAGAGAGGCACCTAGGTGTCACAGTGGGTAGGTAGTGCATTAAGCATGGAATCAGCAAAACTTGAGTTCAAATTCAACCTCAGACATTTACTAACTGTGTGATACTGGACAAGTCACTTAACCCTGTTTGCTTTAGTTTCTTGATTTGTAAAATGAGTTGGAGAAGGAAAAGGAAAATAATACCAATAGCT
Organism: Potorous gilbertii; assembly: GCA_028658325.1. Taxonomy (NCBI): domain Eukaryota; kingdom Metazoa; phylum Chordata; class Mammalia; order Diprotodontia; family Potoroidae; genus Potorous; species Potorous gilbertii. The sequence goes on along the minus strand of JAQQSK010014194.1, from coordinate 5,435 downwards.
TTTCCAAGAAACCCCCAAAAGAGTTTGATACAACTAAACAACAATAATCCATTTAGAATGTGTGCTGGAAAGTGGTAAAAGATGTTGATTTAAGCATCATATCTGCCAGATTCCTTACCAGTTTTCTCAGCAGTTTTTCTAAAATAAAGTTTTAAATAGGGAATTTATATTTTTCACTTTAACAAACTAAATTATTGGGTTAATTGTTTCTGATTCTCACTTTTCTAGTCTATTCCATTGATCCATATTTTGAAACCAATATCAGATGGTTTTGATAACTACTGCTTTATGATGTAGTGTTAGGTCAGTAAGTGCTCTTCCACCTTCACTTCTACGCTCTTTTCATCATTTTTCTTGGTAGTCTTGATTTTTTTTATTTTCCAATTTATCTTTGTTATTATTTTACCTAGTTCTATAAAGTAGGCCCTTGATAATATGATTGGTATAGCATTCAAATATTAGTTAACTTTGGTAGTGTTATCATTTTTTTCATACTGATATAGCCCATACATGAGTACTGAAAATTCTAACAGCTATTTAAGTTATTCGATATTTTTTAAAAGGAATATTATATATTTAAATTTGTCCAAATCTAATTCATGTTTTGTAGGTTGATCAACAGATAGTTCATGAATTTTTAAAAGGCAACTGGGGCTAAGTGACTTACCCAGTGTCATATAGCTAGTAAGTGTCTGAGGCCAGATTTGAATTTAGATCTTCCTGACTCCAGGGCTGGTGCTCTATCTACTATGCATATTTTTTGGATTTTGTAGTTATTTGGAATGGAATTTACTTTCAATTTTTTTTTCTTAGACTTTGTTATTATACAGAAATGAAACTGATTTTGTGGGTTTATTTTTAGTTTTTAACGATGCTAAAGCTATCACTTGCCCTAATTGTTATCTTTGCTGATTTCCTAGATTTTCAAATTATATTATTATTAAATAATTATATTATTATTATATTTTCAGCAAATAAAAATAGTTTTGTCTTCTCTTTATCTATTTTTGAGCTTTTAATTTCTCTCTCTTGTATGATCACTGGTGTTAGCATTTTCAAAAGTGTATCAGGTAATAGTAAGAATAGTGAGATTTCTTGCTTTACTGTCAGATTTATTAGAAAAGGCATCTCACCAATGTATATGATTCTTGCTTTTGTTTTAGACAGATACTTTTATTGATATAAAAAAGTTTCTCTTTGCCTATACTTTGTAGGATATTTAGCATGAATGGGTGCCATTCTTTGTCAAAGACTTTTCTTACATCTATTGAGATGATCAAGTGGTTTGAGATATTTAGGTTTTGAATATGATTAATTTTGTTGATAATTTTCCTAAAGTTAAACTATCCTTGCACCCCTGGTTGACAACAATGAATTATTTCTTGATTAAATCTTATGTAGTCTGATCATTAGTTTAAAGTTTTTAAGTCACTGTTCATTAATGTTTTGGCCTATAGTCTACTTTCTGAGTTTCGTGTTTTCTTGGTTTAGGTATTAGGCCTATGTTTCTTTCATTGAAGCTTGTAAAGTGTGTCTTTCTAGATTTTTGGGAATAGTTTATGAAGTGTGGGTATTAATTGCGATTTAAAAGTTCAATAGAATTTCCATTTTAATATATCAAGACAAGGAGATTGTTTTTCTTTTGTACTTTCAACTATTTCTGTTTCCTTCTTATGAACGTGGATTATTTAAGAATTTTATCTGGTCTTGTGACAGTTTGACCATTTTACATTTTTCAGACATTCTTCCCATTTATGTTCTCAGTTTTAATTTTTTTAGCCCACAATTTTGTATAATAGGGTCTGATTATTTTTTTTATTTCTTCTGCTCTTGTTATGATTGAAAATTTCTTAGTTGCTATTTTGTTAATTTATTCTTCTGAACTCTTCTTTTTATTCAGATTAACTAAAAGGTTATCAGTCATATTAGTCATTTCAAAGAACCAGTGTTTGGTTAGGTTTTTTTAGTTTCCAATTTACCTATTTCTCTTCTAATGTTTACTATCTCCTTTTATGTTTATTTTAGGCTTGTTTATTTGATGACTCTCTAAATTTTTAAAAATTCCTATTTATTTTGTTAATCTCTTCTATTTTGTTAATGTGTATTTCGGAGGTTATGATTTTTCTCCTGATGCCTGTTTTAGCTGCATTACAAATATTTTAATATGTTGTTTCATATGATCATTTTCTTTCACTTAATTATTAATTGCACATAAGATTTTTTATTTGATCTATTCATTATTTAAAATTTCATTGGAACCCATGTCATTTTGTGTGTTTGTGGTCCCTGAACCAATTAATATTTTTATGCTTCATGACCTATAACTTACATTTACTAATTTTGCCTTTTTATATTTGCCATATAGAAATATAAAAATATGGTCAATTTTTACAAAGTTTCATCTGCTGTTGAGAAATAAAGTCTCATTTAGAAGAAATCATCTTTTAGTTCTAGTTTCTCCAGCAATTTGTTAATTTATATATTTTTCTTTATCTTTATGTTTGACTTATCCAAAACTAAGAGAAGAATGTTGATGTCTCTTTTTACTTTTGTGTTACTGTCAGTGTAGATCTATAGATCAATTAATATTTCAGCTATGAATTGTGATACTAAGATATTTGGAGCATATAAGATTTGTAGGTTTGCTGATTATGTTTCCTTTCAGTATAATGTTGTTTCCTTGTTTCTCGTTTTTATTTTTTTAATAGTTTTGCTTTGCAAGATAGCATATTTCCAATACCGGATTTTTTTCATTTTGTTTTGTTTGGTATAGATCTTTGTATTTAAAGTGTTCCTTATAAGCAAGGGGTTGTAGGACTTTTTCTTATCTAGTTTGTCTTTTCAGTTTTATTATGTTGCTTAATCTACTTACACTTAAAGTTGCGAGTCATGCTTCTGTTCTCTTATATTGAGGTTTTATTTAAATATATCTTTCTCTCTTCCATTTTAAACACAGTTCAATGTCTTTTCATTTACTTTAGGTTAATCTTTTTAAAGGTGATTCTACTACCATTGTCACTCTTTCCCTGATTACCCTCCCATTGGTTAACTTTTTTCCTTTAGAGTTTTGTTACTAGTTTCTTTTTCTTTACTGCTTTGTTCTGGTGATTTAATTCTTCCAATCTTCCCTACCCCCCCTTTAAGTAAATTTCTCCCTTTTTTCCTTCTCTTCAACTAGTTTTGTTCGCTAGTGGTTGTTTTTTTAAACTTCAGTCGTCTCTTCTTTCATTAAAGCTCCATAGACAAGTCCTGGTTGGCACAAGGTCATTGACCTCTCCTCTCACCATCCAAGTAAAGCTGCTCACCATCATCCCTCATTTTAACCCTCTCCTACTCTGTCAGTCAATCCTCTGTAGGCTCTTCTTTTCCAGAGAGACCACTGGAGTGACCTTACCCTCATTACTAATGTGTGACTTGACCAAGGCATATCACACAATCTTTTCTAAGTTCTTCTTCTGTGGGAAGGATAAACTATTGATTTATCGATCCCATGCCCACCGCTGCCAAAAAAAGTTCTGTTTTATTTATTAGCTCATTTAAATATTTTCATTTTTTTCATCTGTTTTTCAAGATTTCTGTGTAAAAGTTTAATTGTTTTATGTTTCTTTTAACTTTCCAGGGTTATTTTTAGTCTGTGCCCAAATCATGAATGGGCTTTTTCTTTATTGATTATAATAAATTATGATATAAAATATCATGTAAAATGGTAATGTTATAAAATTTTCCTAATTACCGCTTTGACTTCATTCCAAAAACTTTGGCATATTGTTCCATCATCATTATCTTTAATGTAATTAATGTTCCTATAATTTATTCTTTGGTCCCTTTTTACTCATTAAATTGTGTAGTTTTCAAATAGTTTTTAATTTTTGCTTCAGACCCATTATTTTTTTTATTTATTTTTAACACAGTTTATAACAGATAAAGCAATTCAAACTTTTGGTCAGGTGATACATCAATTTAAAGCATTTACAATATGGACCACAAAAGAATTTTTTTTAAACATTAACCAACTGAGGCACAGATAATATTTATGTTGCTAACTTCACAAGCTCTTGACCTAATTGTCTCCACAGTATTACTAAGAATTACAGGACCCTAACTTAATGTTGTTGGTCTAAAATCCTATGCCTAATAGCTTAATTTTAGGTAACCTTGGATGTTCCCCTACCCATAATCTATAATTGAATAGATCTGGCATTAAGCTTACAAACCTTTTGACTATAGGAAATTGCCACAAATAGTAGGGACATTTCAGTATCTCCCTAATTTCATGTCAACCCCAGGCAGGATTAGATTATCCACTTGCATTCAGTCAGGCTTGAAGTCTGCCAGGTGTCAGTGGGGAAATTGAGTCAGGAGAATCCCATCTCAGCCCATGCTGGACAGCTGCTCTCCCACCCTTCCCTTGAGATCACCTACACAGTTCATACAAGCATCTCATCAGCTTACTGGCATCATGCATTGGAGGCTCAGATTGCCTTTCTTTATCTGGGCAGTTTTCTTTTGTGATTTTTAAAAATGTGGTGTCTAGGATCTTTTTGCTTTGCTCATAACTTTCTGGTAGTCCAACAATTCTTAAGTTATTTCTCCTCATTATCTACAAGATTTCACATTGGATTTCTTTATTTCACAACTGATGTGGTCAAATGATACGAAGGAGTTGAGGGAAGATATGCATACCAGTGTATTTTTGATAGAGCTATAAATTGGTAGAAACATTTTAGAAAACAATTTGGAATACACAAATAAATGAATTAAGATATGCATACACTTTTACCCATAAATTCCAGTCCTAGGTATATGACAAAAGACATCATTGATAAGAAGAAAGTTCTAATGACATCAAAATAGTGTAGCTATTCTTTTTGTGGTATCAAAGAATTGGAAACAAAATAGATGCATATCAGTTTGGGGACTGTTTCTGTGCTACTAAAACAACAAATATAATAAATACATAGAAGCATGGAAAGCTTCCCATGCACTGATGCAGATTGAAGTACTCAGGGCCAACTGCCCTCTACACACACACACACACACACACACACATACATACACACAAAATACATACCATGACTGCAACAGCATAAATGGAAAGAACAACCAAAATAATCACAAATGAGTATTGTAAAAAAAGTATAGCCACAGAGAAAAGATATGAGGAGACATTTCTCTCCTCTCCTTTACAAAGGTGGTAGGACTACAGGTGTGGAGCATTGATGAGTTTTTTCCTGATTCCCCTTTTTCTTAAAAAAATTATTTGTTATATGGGATGACTGTCTAATGGAAGAAAGGGAAAGGCCTCTAAGGACAAATTTAGTATATATTAAAATGAAAAAAGTATTTAATTTTATTTTTTTAATATAAATTTATTTATTTAACTTTTTACATTCATTTTCACAAAATTTTGGGTTCCAAATTTTCTCCCCATTTGT
>JAQQSK010014193.1:0-7500 GCA_028658325.1 Potorous gilbertii | reverse complement strand
TGTTACAGCTAGCTGTTTTTATAAGTGTATCACACTTTTCTTTATGCAGAACTGTTCTGACTAGGAGTGGTTATTGACTGTAACTACACAATTAAAATTGTTTGTATGGTATGCTATGGGAGGGTTTGTCTGCTTATGTGTACTCACTGTAAAGGAACTTGAAGGGATGCCCTCTCTCTCTCTAGTTGGCTAATAGTACTTTCCCAGCAGTACCTCGTTGATTGGAGAGAGACCATCTGAGAAGTTCTCTCTCAAGACCTGTATTAGCCTTTGTAAAATTTACATGTTGATGGCATGTGTGTATGTCTGTGTGTGTATAACACACACACATACACACACATACATTGAAATTCCATGATGGAAATCATAACCTGCCTTGTCTTGGTTCACATTTTACCTGCTAAACAGAGATAGCAGGATATTCTGGAGTCCAAAAGCGATCAGGAACAAACATATTTACCATCCCTGGCAGCGATGCTCTTATAATGGGTACAGCTGCTTTTATTTTGTGCTATGTGAATTATGTTCACACTGTTCCTTAATGTATAAACACTTTAAAAGGCCATTAATAGTCACATAAATAGAAAAAATGGCTCTTTAAGAAAATTCCTTAGTAAGCAAGATTTTGAAGACTAGTTATTAGCTGTTAGTGATTCCAATAACTTTTGAGTTCATCAAACTGCCTGTATTCTTCTAGTCTAGAAACTACCTTAGGAATATGAGAACACAAAACCAGAAGCCTAAAGGCTGTGTACGTTACGTGATGACTTCATTTTCTCCTGACATTGATTTTATATTGTGTTAACTAATCCTAGGGAGACTAAACCTTAGCAAACTACATAGTAGCAAAATTAAACATGCTAATTGTCAGAGAATGAAGTGAGGATATAGTTACAAAATATTTCATTCATATTTCAATTTTGAAAATTCTTGTGTTTAACTTGTGTTCTTAATGTTTTCCCATAGGTTTTCTGAACACAGCTAACGGGGCTATGAGGTTCCTTGAGAAGGGATACATGATTACCCAATTCCTTTCAGTTCACCATTTGCCCTACCCCAGATGATATCTTACAGGCAGCCGGGCTCCTTTAACCTTGAACTTTTACGGAAGAAACTGAATTGCGAGCATTGAAAACTCCCAATTCAGCTTTAAAATACAATTTAATATTGAAGCACAGCTAAGCTACTCTAGAGGCAGCTGGTTTCCCATAAACTTCAAACTCTACCCCAAAAATTTCCAGTTCTTTTGATTTAATAACGGTTCAACTTCTAATGCATCTCAGCTCATTATGAAACAAGAAAGGAATTATTTGATAGAGGAGCTGAAATTAGAATAAAAACATTAGCTATGTAACTATTCCTTATGTACTTACTAGAAAGAATATGATATATAAATATATGGGGTTTCCCCCTCTAAACTTCCTTTTTCTCACTTCCTCTGGATAGGGGCTGGTGGTAGTGAGGGAAATTGAAATATTTTGGTGGTTGTGTTCTTTTAATTTTTTTTTTTTAATTTAAGGCAAGGTACCAAGACACACACCAAAACACTTAATTTTTAACCTGAACCCCAGGCTTCCAGGTAAGGTTTTCCTTTGTCATTCCAAAAGGCTCCTCATTTTTTTTTGGACTGAAAAATAGAGTGGACTGGTTCACTTGTATTGTAAATACTTGCCAACAATAACAGATGACATTTGCTAAGAAATATCATTTAATTCCTTCAAATGAAAGTGATTATATTACATAAGTTTTTCAGAAGAAAGGATGCTAGTAATCTGAGTGGCCATGGTGAGGCTGCTTTAGAGAGAGTTCAAACTTGAATGGTGCAGTGATCCAGAGTCCTCCCTCAGTATCCTGTATATATCATGACTGGCCTCGTAAAGGCAGCAGCGTGCTATAGCAGAACATTTATCTGGAGTCCAAGGACATGGGTTGGAAGCCCAGTCCTTCTATTAACTACTAATGACTGGGTAAGTCTTTCACATCGGTAGACCTCAATTTTCCTCATTTGTAAAATGAGAGCCTTAGACTAGCTGGTCTCTGAAGTCCCCTTCCAACACTAAATTATCCTGTGATTTTTTTTTATGTGCCAAGAGGTTTATGTGCTAAAACTCCATTTAACAAGGTTCATTATGTGAAAGTATCTCAGAGACCTTTTAAAGATACACATGCCATACATAGCATGCTATACTCAAGTACTTTAGCAGAGTTGGGGAGTTCATGGACGATATTCAACCCTATGAATCTGAATCTGTCATGGACTCCTTCACTCAGCATTCTCTTACTAATATGTAAGACACTCGGTGACCATATATACTTGTATACTATGCAAAAATAATATCGTTGACTATCTCTTTGGCCCATAGTATGCAGAGTTGACACATACCTTCTTAGAAGACAAGGTTAACTCTTATGAGTGTCCTAATTACATGGTACTTAGTTTCAAAGTATGTGCATAATGTGTGCATTGATTAACATCCTAGGATTTCTGATACCCAATCTAAAGAAAATTTCAAATTGACATGACCATGCCTAGCCGATACGTAGGATGAAACTAAAATATTTTCAAGTATCTTAAGGTTGAGCCATATGTACTTGGAGGTAGCCAATCACCATCCAGTTCAACCCCAATTTCTGTTGCTAACATCCATTTAATATTGAGGTCTTTAGGTATTGTATAATCCTATTTTTACTAAGTGGAGTGTACTAAACTCCCTCCTGATGTTATGAGAAACCAATTTATGTAAATGTGCATCATTAAATGATGAAAATGGAGTCCATTGTATATGCATATAGATCCTCAATTAAAATGGGTTAAATGAATATGCCATGGAAGAATTAAAACAAACCAAATTCTTACATGTTGTGATGCTATCATCACCTTTCTCCTACAGATCAGGAAACTAAACAACATTAAAACTGCACTGGTCTGCTATGATCTCTTTCCTTGATCCTTCTTACCTTGGCTAAGCAATTAAAGACTGAGTTGGAAAGGGCTTTCTGTTTCAATCCATGACTCACCTCGTAAGTAGTTATCCAGCCACTGTTTAATCCCAGCTTCTCCCAAGGCAGGCTGGTCCACTTGTAGATATCTCTGTTGGTTAGGAAGATTTTCCTTATGTCAAGCCTAACGAATAAAACAAATCAAATGATAATTTTGCCAACTTAAGGATGCACATGATTTTCTTAGTATCTCTTCTGAAGCAATTATATCATTTCAATGCAAAATCTAAGTACTTGCATGATTTTCTGCAGTAACTAAAGGAGAAGGCTTTAACATGCATATTACTAATGAAAATATATACAATATGCTCATTAATGGAGTGTGGTCAAAGGTATATATCAACATACTGTACCTGTATTATAATTAATTCCACATGTTGAATAAAAACAGTGCAGAATTGCCTTTTTAAGATATATATTTTCAATTCTTTCTTGCTCCAAAATCTATGCATATGTTCTATGTACAATAATTCAATATTTCATTTTAACATGAGAAACTCTCCAAGTTCAGTCATGGCTTCCTGATTTATTATTAGTGTGGTGTCTCTTTTCACTAACACTGGCTTGGGAAGCAACCTGGCACAAAGGAAAGAACACTGGAACCAGAGGACCTGTTCTTTTACAGGTTACCTGTGTCACCTGCAACAATTCATTGAGCCTGTCAGTCTTATCATCTATAAAATGAGGAGTTTGAACAAGATAGCCTCAGGTCTCTTCAGCTCTAGCTCTATGATACTGTGGTCCTATGACTTCTAAGGACCCTTTCAGCTCGCAGGTGATGGTCATCGGTGCTAACATTGCTCACTATTAACGTTACCCCTTATAACCCGTGGAATCTAAAGAATGGGACCTAGAAGGGGACCTAGAGCATTGAATGTGTTACCTCTTTGTCAAGAACCTGTAAAGTCGGACATCACGTTGAAAAGTGGACTGGCCTTTCAAACTTGTATTCCATTACTCCTGCTATAGACACAGAAATTGTTATGGACATGTACCAATGACAGGGCAGCACAATCATTTCTTCCATTGTGATCACAAAGATGTACTTTCTGTGGCATCCAAACCAGAAATATGCTTTTTCACCTAAGTGGTCAAATCTCTGGATTTTGCACATTACAAATGCATTTTTTCCAGCTTTCCAGTCTTATTAACTGATAGCATAGGGCTTGTCAAATAAACATATAAAAATATAGCTCATGTATATATGTACTTCTGATGGGCCAACTCATTGAGTTATGACCAGATGTGATATATGACCTAATACAAGTGGTCAAGGAATAAAACCCAAGGAACAATAGTTTTCTGTCAGTCACTTGCATCTTTTATCTTCCTTTCTGTCCAACCTTCATTTCTGTCTTTGCCCCCTACAAGTTCTCCAAAAGCCCGTGTTTTCAAACAAAAGTCTCAGTTTTCCCAGGTGCCTTCTTTTTAACATTTGCTAGGCAAGTCATATGGAAGAAAGAAAGAGGATTTGTTTGGAGGTCAAAGTAGTTTACGAAAAATTATATCAATAACAATGTTAAGTTAGCCAACAATCATTTATTAGACACTTGCATTATGCTAAACATTGCACATACAAAGGAAAGCATCAACACTGTCCCTCCCTCAAGGAGCTCATGGTCTAAGAAAAGACTATACTACAAACATACAGAAGGCACATATTCAGAAAGAAACAAATCAGATTGAATATTTTAAATACTTTAAGCATATGAAAATTCCTCCACATATGAATATTTCCATCCTTCAAGGATCTGTGATCTTGTCCATGTGGGTACTTGACTCAATCAGTCAATTATCATTTATCAAGATATTACTAGGTTCTAAGCACTGTGCTAGATTTTGGAGACACCAAGACAGATAAAATAGAACATGCCCTCAAGGAAAAGCTTAGGCTCTCCAATTACATAAGTGCATGGCCCACATAAGCTGTAAGATATCTCAATTCCCATTTGCTCAGACAAGTCTTGGCTATGGAGCAAGGCTAAATCTCTCCTTCTGGATCCTAGGGGTATTCCATGAGGATTGATCCTCTAAGGCTATTGACTTGGAATCCCACAAATGTGCCTCCTCCAGGGTTATAGGTTGAAAATCATTTGAGTGAACCAGGCTTACGGAGCTTTTAGAAAGGAGTATGGTACTAATGTGATATATAAGAGCTGCTGAAATAAAAAAAAATCCTCCTAAAAGCCTATGATGCCCTCTCCCATAGGAAGTAGGATTCCAAGGGAAAATGAGTTCAAAAGACTGACTCACAGCTCCTAGTTGCTAAATGTCCTTTTCTCCCATTCAAGGAGAACAAACAATTGCCCGTTAAGGCTAGCATCATTTGCTGAGCTGCTTGTGAAGCTGTGAATCTACATCCTGGCTGTCCTTGGTCTCTTGCAGACCTTGCTGTCAGCTGATTTGGGGATATGCTAAGACACTGATGGGAAGAGGAGAAGACCATCTTCCACTTGATTGCTTTAAGTTTTCAGGGTAACCCTCCGTTAGGCACAGTGGGGAAAGAGACCTTAGTCAAGGCCAAGACTGAAACCAAGGCCTTTTCCAATCTCCTCCATGCAGGGCATCTCTGAAAATGTCCCTCTCTCTCCTGGATATCCACTCACTGGAGTTCCCTGACCCCAACTAACTTGATCCTTTTATTGGCCAATATGCCTAATAAATAACAACACAAAATCCTTAACTACTAAAAGAGATCACTAATAGTAAGAGAAATAGACATGAAAATAACCCTGAGGTTTCACCTCACACCTAGAAAAATGGAAAGGATGATAATGATGGCTTTGGTCATTGTGAGAAATTGTGAAAAGAAATTTAATGCATTATGAGTGTGGGTAAGAGTCAGTGCAATCATTCTGGAAAGCAATTTGGAATTAATAATGGCAACCAGAAGTTCTATAACACTTTATGGGCTGCAGGGCACTTTCCAAATATTATGTCATTTTGTCCTCATAATAGCTATTTTTATATCCATTTTACAGATGAGAAAACTGGGAGGAAGATAGTAGATTAAGTGACTTGCATAAGTCACAAAGATAGTAAGTGTCTGAGGCTGGACTTCCTCACTCCAAGTCCAATGCTTCATATAAGGTGCCATCTACCTGCCTATGTAACCTTTGACCTTGATATTTCTTTGCTTGGCATATATCCCAAAGAAGTCATTGACAAAAAGCAAGGTTCCATGTTCACCAAGATATTTATCGCAGCACTTTTTGTGGTCACAAAGAAATAGAACTAAAGTAGGTGTCCTTCAGCTGAGGAATGACAAAGCAAATTGGGATACATAAACGTAATGTAACATTACCATGTGGTAAGAAACAAAGAACATAATAAATATAAGAACATGGAAAGACACAAAAGGAGATAGGCAGAGCCAGAAAAATAATGATGACCACAACGTAAGTGGAAAAATCAACCATGAAACTATTAAAAATAAATGTTGTGAGATAATAAAGAACACGCTTTGCCCCAAAGGTAAGACATGTCACCTCCCCCCACTTTTGAGAGTATAGGAAGGGGACCACACGTGTAGAACTTCAGGGGGCTTTGTGTTTTGATCCATTTTTCCTCTTTTTCTTTTTTAAAGCGATTCCTTGTTATAAGAGATGGTTCCCTCAGAGGAGAGGGTAGAGGACTATATGGCGAAACTTAGATAATGCAAAAACCAAAAGGTATCGATAAAACATATTAGCAAAAAGACATGGAAACATGTAAAAATCATTTTACATTATGAACAGGTCAGATTTATTCCAGAAAGACAAGGTTGGTTCAATATTATAGTTAGGGAAACTATAAAGATAATAGATCATATTAATAATAAAAACAATAAATTATATAATTACTTCAACAGACACAGAAAAGCTTTGACAAAATATAAAATACATTCAGTTAAAAACATTAAAAAGCATAGGAATAAATGCATCTTTCTTTAATATGGCAAATAGTGTGGATTTAAAATTAAAAGATAGTATATACATAAAATGGAAATAAACTGGAGGCCTTGATGCACATTATCAACATTTTTATTTGATATAGTGCTAGAAATGCTACACAATAGCAACAAGAAAAAGAAATTGATTGAATCAGCCTAGGCAAAGAAGTAACCAAAAAATGACTTTGTGGAAGTGATATCATGATCTCCATGACCTTGGAGGATAAACTAAAATTAATCAAGTAATTAATAATTTTATTAAAGTATCAGGATATAAAATAAACTCATATAAACCATTAGCCTTTCCATGAATTACCAACAAAACTCAGTAAAAAAAGAAAGATAAGTTGCATTTAAAATAACTACAGAATATATAAAATATTTAGGAGTCCATCTACCAAGGCATACATAAAAAGTAAGTGAATATATCTACAAAAATATTGTTCGATTGGTTGATTGATGTCCTTCATCTATGAAGAGGACCAAAATGACATCCCCATGATGCAGTGAAATTTCAGTGTGTCCCACTGTGGCTGATCAGACCAATACAAGCTCGGAATGCTCTACCA
>JAQQSK010014192.1:0-11212 GCA_028658325.1 Potorous gilbertii | reverse complement strand
TTCCTGGAGAATGGTTTAAGTGACTGGGGCTGTCTTTCATAGGAGGGACTGCCCAACTTCACACACACACACATATCGAAATTAACTCATTGTCCAGCAACCCCCTGCTTAGTTATTGAAGGAATTAATGTAAAGAATCAAGTTGCTGATAATTTTATTAAAAAGTAAGCACAGAATAACAAGGAAAAAAATATAATGATGTTATATGAGTTTCAGGGGGTCTCAAAGATAGCAGTTTATTGAATGAGAAATGAATGTGACTAACATTGTCCACAATATTATGAGAGTTGGTTGTGAATTAGAATCATCAAAGGAAATGGGCAGTACTTTCCTTTCTATACTTAAACTGAATTAGCAAATAGCCAACTAGTTATATCTTATTGGTAGATTTTTGTGTATTTACTCTTTGGAGAGGCAATGTTGCATAGTAGTAAGAAGACCATCCTTGAAGTCAGCAAGAACCTTATTCAAGTGCTGTCTCGGGTGTATAATAGGTGGGAATTTTAAGTCACTAATTATTTCTTAGATTCCGAACTCTGAGATTCTAAACCAGAAAATCAGATGTTCTCTATCTTTCTCTCTTTAATCTCCCCCTCACCCTGACACTCTCACTCTCTCTCTCTCTCTCTCTCTCTCTCTCTCTGTCTCTCTCCCCCGCCTCATAAATCTCTTTGGCAGCCTCATGAAACCTATGAACTCCTCAGAATAATGTTTTCAATGCATAAAATGCACAATATTTTAAAAGAAACCAATTATTTTGAAGTATAGTTATCATATTTTTCTCATTCAGTTTCCCGGGCATCTCTTATATCTCTCCACTGACCCTCGTGTGACCATGGATTCAGGGTTACAAATCCCTGCTCCAAATTGTATGTATTGCTGATCTGCATTAGTAGAGAGAGTTTTTGTATGCTCTGATTTTTTTAAGTTTTATTTTTAACTTCTGGAATAAAACAAGTATGTCTATAACATAGTACAATAGAAAGATACATGAAACTGTAAATCTACTATGTACAGCTTGCCATTCCTTTCAAATATATAAAATTATCATATTTTCTTTTTTCTTTTCTCCCCCTCACCCTAGAGATGACCACCATTAGATACAAATGCTAAAGAGTATTGTATGCTCTGATTAAATATGATTATAACCCCCCCAAAGGCAAGCAAACCTTTAATGATGATAGAGTGCTGTTAGTTTTTTGAATCCAAGGAAACCAAGTTATCTCACCATCTGTTTTTACTTCGCTCTAACTGAAAAAAGAAACTCCTACACCAAACTCTACATTGACCTAAATTAATTCTGAAAACTGAATTGACATTACATGATAGTTGTTTGCCCTGCAGCCAATTATTGCACTAAAATAATCTTAAATGTCAATGGAATGACCTTTGTGGCTTATTTTTTTAAGAGCTGTCTTTATGTGAAACTAAATCTCTTGAAATGAAAACTGAAAAATTTATCCTAAAAGAAAATATTTCCAAACATTTACATACTTAAACATGTGTAGGCCAACTATATTACTTTTGTTAAGTTCATTTCAACTTTAAAATGCTTTACATCAATATAAGAATTTATCTTCATTTGTCAAAATGAGAAATAGTAAATTTTATTATGATGAAAAATGTCCCATTAAAAACTATCCTTTATTTTAAAATTTGATATTTTAACTCTTCAGAATATTAAAAAAATATTCATTGAGGCTCTTTTTTTTCTGTAAGAAAATGGCAACCAATGATAAATGAATCGTTAAAGAAATTGTTAGTCAACATCTAGATAAAGAAGTAATAATTACCAAAAACTTAGCATGATTTCTTCAGTGACTGGTTTGAGAAACTATTTTTTTTAAATTGGTTACTAAAATAGTAGATCAGAGGGTGTTGTTGACAAAGTTATGTTTACTTAAATAATTTGATAAAACTGTTCTACTAAGAAATGGAGATGTGGGCTACATAATAAAAATAGATGAGCAGGGAACTTTTTTGAAAAGTAAGATGCAAAGAAAAATATAATATATTAATGTAATAGTAATAGTTAATAAATACTCCTTGTTTGCTTGATTTGTTCAATGCTGACTTAGCATGGGTTGTCTAGCAGAGTTCTCAAGGACTGTCCTGTGCTCTTTAACATTTTTATGAATGACTTGGAAAAAGGCATAGTTGGCATGTTTATCAGAATTGCAGATGACAGAAAGCAGGGGAAAGTAACTACTCACTAGATGACACTATTCTGAAAAATCTTGACAGGCTAGAGCATTGGACTGAATCTATTAAGACAAAGTTCAACAGTCTTATACCTGGGTTCAAAAAATCAATTTCACAAGTAAAAGATGCAAAAGGAATTGCTGGATAGAAGTTGTGCTAAGAAAGACCTGAGGGTTTTAGCGAATTTCAGTCTCAAATATGAGTCCATGATGTGATGAGGGAGCAAAAGAAGCCAATGAGATCTTTGGATAACTTATGAGAGTCACAGCATCTAGATAAAAGAGGTGAAGGCTGGTTTATGTTTTATTCTCATCAGATCACATCTGGGTCATTTTGCTTAGTTCTGGGTGTCAACATTTGAAAAAAGATAGCAGTAAACTGAAGATCATGCAGAAGGATGCCAACAGGATGCTGAAAATCCTTGAGCCTATGTTGCATGATGATCAGTTAACCAGTTATGAGGAGATATTGGACCTAGAGAGGAGGAGGCTTAAGAAGATATAAAATCATCTTCCAGTATTTGATGAGCTGTCATATCGAAGAAGGATTAGACATTTTTTTTCCTTTTGGTTCCAGAAGGCAGAAGGATGGAAGAGCAGTGGATGGAACTTAAAAACAGGCAAATTTAGGTTTGAAGTTAGGAAAAAATCTTTCTAATAATTGGAGGTATCCAAAAGTATAATGGGCTGCCTCAAGAGGTGATGGCTTCTTCCACAGTGGAAGTCTTCCAGCACAAACAATTATTTGTCAAGTGTATTATAGCAGGAATTCCTCTTGTAGGGTGTGGGATGAACTACCTTGCCACTTTTCATTAAAAAAAATTATATGAATCTGTGACAAGAAGTCAGTCTTAGTATTATTTCTCTCTCTCTCTTCTCTCACAAAATGTCTAATATGGACATGTTTTACATGATTACCTTTGTATAATTTCTATTAGCTTGCTTACTGTCTCAGAGATATGGGAGTGATAGAATTTGGAACTCAAAACTTTATAAAAAAAAACAATAAATGTTAAGTATGTTTTTTGCATGTAATTAGAGGAAAAAATAAAATATTAAAAAATAAAATATTAAAAATAAAAAAGAAGTGTGGGCATGAGTCTCACATCTTTGATTTGATATGAGAAACCTATGTACCTTGAAACCCATTTCAGTTTTTAAATATGTAAATTTAGCATACTCAAATTAAATTCTTACCCAGCACCCCACAGGAGGAAAGTATCTTTAATTAAAAGATATGCTATTGGGGAAATTACTTAGGGACTAAATATTTGTTGAATCTAATTGAATAGTTATCAGAAAGTCACTACATACATGAATACTACATGAGTAATGAAGAAGTTGATGAAAGCAATTTATTTAAAATCACATTGAAAGTCAAACTGAGCAGATTTAACTTCAAATGTGTTATATATAATATAAATTTTTTTCATTGACCTTCAAACCCATACACTTATGTTATTAAGCAGACTTTATTGTTTGGGCAAGACCCTCTCCTCCAAAGCCCTCGATTACACCTTTAAAGTCCCCCAAATGTTCTAGTGAATTTTTAAAGTGTTATTTCAAATAGTAAGGAGATAGACATTTTGGAAAAAATGAATAGCAGTAAAGAATTATGTCAGGCCTTAAACCACAAATTGTCTCACTTTGTTCTTTAAAAAAAAAAAAAATACTTCTCGGAAAAGGACTAGAAATTTAGCCATAAAATCCTCAGCCTGGTTTTAGTAGATATCTCCCCCACCCCATCCCTTTGCTGAAATCCTAACTCTGTAGATATTCATTAGCTAATAGGAAGCCATCTATTACTTCACTATTTTGTTGTTACCATATTCCATTTCATTTGGGATTTCATAATATTTCTCTTTGGCATTGTCATCTCATCATACATATAAAGAGATAATTAGATTGCATATCTCAGTGCACAGAAGGGGAAAAAATGTTGCTCCAAGACACTGCTTCACTAAATTTCCTCCGATTTCAATAACCTCCTGTAAGCACAAGATCATAATTTGTCATTTGGTCCATTAATCTCCACTGGTTTACTCTGGGGTCAAATGAAGCCATGTTGAGTTAATGCATTCCAAGATTTACCACAAAGTGTTCTCTAGGGATAAGGAAATAACGACTACAGAATTCTTTCATATAAGCCTCTACATCATTATCACACAGAAAGGTTCAACTTTGACTGACCTACATGATAGTACTTAAATTAACATTTACCTGTACTCTGCTCTTTTTAAGAAACTAAAGTTAATACTTTGAGTCTTATTATTTACTTTTGAGGAATTCTATAATTAAAACGAACCTTTTAGTGGCTGTCACCAGCATTATACAAATAATTTAAATAGTACAAGACTATGTTTTTACACACACCAGTTTAGAAGAGAGTATTAAATCAAATAGTGTCTTTTCAAAAAGTATAGAAGTTCAATCTATAAAAAAAATATAATAACTAACTGGTTGCATACACACTGGAGAACAGTCTCTATACTCTAGTATTCAAGGCTTTCAACAATCTGGGACCAATTTCTTTCTTCAAACTTATTTCTCTCTACTCCTTATACAAGCCTTGTGCTCCAGATAAATCCATCCATTCATTATTCTATGTACCTCTCAGGTGCGTTTCTTCCGTACTACATTCATATTTTTGCCTAGAATACTCACCCCCTTCATCAGCTTCTAATCTTTTCTTCAAGATCTACCTGGAATCTCATTATTTTGAAATTTCTGACCACACCAGAACAATGTGATTATTTTTGTCACGTTAATGTTACACTTGTACTTTGCCTTAGATCAACCAGTTCCTTCTCTTCCCCATACACTCAAGTTATTTGTATTTAAAGAAAAATGAGAAACTCAGAAATGGAACAAATATGCCCTTATACGTTTTCACGCCTGCTGCTTCCATTAGCTACATAAATGGGCCACATACATCTCAGCCCAATAGAAATACTGTTAGATAGGTCTTATTACATAATCAGGAGGTACTTACCAGTCCAGCTGATCTGCTAACATTCACTTGTACAGTTGAATTACTCCTCATACTTCAAGACTGACTTCCCTTCTCCTGTAGGACCATTGCATCCCTCAAATCTCTCAGTGAATTCTCATACAGAAATCACTTCCTCATCATATTCTTCAAGCCTGTTCCACATACATTCTAGCTCTCTGCATATCTTCCCAAAAATCATCATTTATAGACCTGTCTTTAAAAACCAGTTTCATACCTAAGGCTTCTTCTTGAGTCATTCAAATTATCCTAGGAATTGAAGATACCGTTCAAATACTCCCTTTAGCTGCCTTTTTCACTTTTGACCTAACTGTCCCCATTTCCTGACACCCTCCTCAGAGTTCTGCTAGCATTGTTCATTTTAGTGTGAGGTTATATTATTCAGTGGAAAGAGTGCTGTCTGTGGCCTCCAAGGACCAGGACTCAAATCATATACTATATGTATGACTTTGGGTAACTCACTTAATTTCCCAGTGCCTCATAAATTTTTCATCCTTATTTTGAGAAAATTTGGCTTAATTGGTTTCTGCATCCCATCCACCTAAATGCAGCTTAGATAAATGGATAGCTGGGCCTGAAATCAGGTCAGGAAGACCTTGGTAGATGTGTGTGATCCTGGGTAAGTCATTTAAGCTCTGTCTACCTCAGTTTCCTTAACTATAAAATGGGGATATTACCCCTCTCAAGGGTTACCTCTCAGGGTTATTGTAAAGAGCAAATGTCATCATTGTAAAGTACTTAGTTCAGTGCCTGCAGAGAAGATCTTTCTTTCTACCTCTAAATCTATTATCCTATTTCTCAGGACCACTTGATTGGCACGTAGCACATTCTGTATTATGTCTTTTCTAAAAGGACATGTATTGCATATCTGTTTCCTCAATTAGATAATAAACAACTTAATATCAGGAGTCATGACTTAGACTTTCCATTATCTTGGCTCCTACCACTATTCTTCACATAGACTAGATACTTAAATGTCTGCAAATGGACCAGATTATATGCAGCCTCAGTAATCCAGGGTACCTAATGTTATGGGTCAAAATCCTCTGTGTGTTTCAAAAGAAAAAATTTCAAGAAAGATGAAATGAGCAGGGGGAATAAATGTGGGAGTATAAAGTATGCAGCTGTACATAAGATTTTCAGGAAGAAAATGAAGGTTATTTTTAAAAAATCAAATTATTTTATTTCTTCCTCAGTAGATAATGTCACAAGTTCTCATGATCCAAGAGAATTTCTAGAACAGAATTTCAATGTTGGTGCACTGGAGAGCAGGGAAATTAATCAATCAATTAATTGATTAATTAACACTTCCATCCTTTGATGATCCACGATCTTAACATGGGTACTCTCTAACCCATTTCCTTCTCCTCTATGTCCTCCCATAAGTCTTCATTATGATGTCTGCCCAATGGATTGAAGGCCTTTTTAAAAAATTTCTTGTCAGCACGTGGGTACCAGGGCAATCCATGTGGTATCTATTAACTCTTGATCTTACTCTAAGCTCCTTCTAGTCATTTATCTCTTTGATATTATATTTTGTTTACATATACTTTATCTAAAAATGAGGTCTTTAATGAGGCATTTATTATAGCAAAACTCCCCTGTGTTTCCTGGTTGATGTAACCCAAATTTAGACCACCATGACCTGTGACACACTCCTTTCAATCTCAAGACCCCAGCATGCATAAGAAATGAGTCCCTTGTAGTAAAAGTAACACTTGAGGATCTTATTTCAAACATAGTCATAAATTAAAACTCTTCCTTAAATAAAATTTCTTTCCAAAATCCATAAATATTTAAAGTAATAACATTTTGAAGAGATTATTCCTTCACTACATGAAAGAAGAAACATTAATCAGGTTAAGTGGTGCTCATGTTATTTTCTGAGAAATATTCACAGAAATGATTTCCCAGAATTTCAATTGTCTGAGCTATTTTTTTCTGAGTTCATTGCTATCTAACTACATGTAACTTCTACTATTTGGCATTTTGGCAGAGACTAGGTTGGAGAACCAGTGAATATTCTTGGGAGTGGGGATCATTTGTGTTGGCCACAGTTTACATATAGTTATGAGGAATTAAGAAAGATGAGACTAATAAGATGAGAATCTAAGTGCAGCAGATCTGAATCATAGGTAAGTGCGATTACTTCCAAGTCTGTGTTCCCAAAGAAGTTTCCTAACAGATAATGTGATACAGAAATACGAAGTGACTTGCTCACAGTCTCTTGGCTTATAAGTGATGAATTGAGAATTAGAGCCCAGGTTTACTGATGCCATGTCTAGTTCTTTTTCTATTACTATACTGCCTCTGCAAAGAGATGAAGAGGTAATTTGTGAAGAAAATAAAATGTAGTTTACCTCACCCCATCTCAAAAAAATATGTTCCCCTATTTAGGATGTTATGAATCCCAAGAAGAGTATGAGAAATCTACAAGATAAGAAACATCCCAGATTACATCTCACTAGACTGAGATTTTTATCTCCTCTTGCAAAAAGTCATATGCCAATCAACCCCGCTTAATTCTGGCGCCTTTCTGCTAATTATTTCCTGTTTCATGGTAAATGTCTCCTCCATTGGATTGCAAACTTCCTCTATCTTTTATCCCATTTTTTGCCCTCAGCCCTTAGCACATAGTAGGAACTTAATAAATGCTTATTGATTGATATTATAACCAATGAATTATTACAAACACTATAGCATCTTTATAGTTCTTATTTAATAAGATAGAGAGAAAACTCAGTCATTTCTAAAATATTACCTTTGCCAATATGTGACTTGTTATCGTTAACACAAGCTTTAAAAGGATGGTTGGCAGTGGGGATAAGGGTTATCTCATATTCTTGATATATCTGTCTCCTCCAAGTTCTTGAATGAATTTGTCATTTAAATGACATTACAATATTAGAAATATTAAATCATAATAACATTAACCTCTATAATTTTTAACCATGATACATTCTTACATTTACTTGTACTTTGAAAAGTGAAATATTAAGATACTACCACCATGTCAATAGATCTGATGACTTATTTGTGAAATGAATGAAAGAAGAGCTTGTTGGTCAATTTTCTAATGGACATTTTACCTCACCAAATCTCTAGACCAACAGGATATTTATAATGGAAAAAAATAGAAAAAACACTCCCAAGTTACCATGAAAATACAGAAGTTCTCAACATTCTTATACATTCCTGTTGGTGATTTAGTTACTGCACGTCAGCAAGGTAGGCACTCAAGTGCTATGAAACAGTAATCTACTAAATGGAACCTATATAGTCTAATGGCACTCTTATAAATGATCATTCTCCTCCAGTCCCTAGCAAAGGTCAGATTTTTGCTGGCTAAAGAGGAAAGCATACTAATTTCATTTACAATAAAAGCCCTGATGGGAGAAAGGAGGGTGCTCATTACTCAAATACTCTAGTTTCCAGAACATTTGTTGCTTTCTAGAGTTTCTTCTCAACTTGGGCCCAGATATCCTGGTCCTCTTTCTCAGGAGGATTCTTGGGAAACAGCATGAATTGCATGCCTTGTTTGTTTGAAGTAAGCTGTCTCATTCCCCATGACCATCCATAACATTCCTGGGCATTTTGACCTTAGCTTGTACTTCATCCCTTCTGATTTTTTCCTACTGTCCACTCACTCACAATAACTTGGATTTGGCATTCCAATATCCCTACTCGTATTTCATTGATATTAAACCTGAATGGGTACTGGAGAGTCTGTTAACCAGCTCTGGAATTCAGACACTGTCACTCAGCCATGAGTGTCTCTTTTGAAGTAGCTCAGGAGCCACAATGGCAAAGTAAGAACTAAGTTGATCTCATTCTCCTTTATTGACCTCTGAAAGTCTAGAAAATATTGCCCAGGAAAATCCTGGAATAGCTGAACCAGCAGAAAGATGCAATGCAGCCATCTTGCAGCCCAGGAAGGTTGGGGGATTACTGGGAAAGGCCTCTTTGCTCAGGGGGAGGGGAAGCAATACAGGATTGGAGGCATCCCAGAAAGCCAGCAGCAAGCCCCACCTCAGGAGATCCTGAGCCCCAGAGTGGTGGAGCAGGCAAGTGCCAACACCAGGACCCCCAAGTGCCTCAGCACAGGCAGGGAAATTGGGAGACCACCTCAGAAAACGACCAACTGACCTCAAGCAGCCAAATCTCTTGGTGCTTCAGCACAGCTCCAGGAAGCACAACTCTAGGGGCCAAGCTCCCCACCCCCATTTTCAGAGCTCCAGTTTTGCTGACATCAGCTAGCAGCAGGTAAACTCCCAGACCCCTACACACTCCAGTTGCCGGCACCTGAGGCTCCAGCATACAAAACCAGTGACCAAGTCCTGGACTACCAGTCCAAGAAGCTTGGGTCAGCTCCCCCTGTGCTCCAGCAAGAGAGCTCAACTTTAAAAGCCAGGAAAAAAGCAAACACCATGAACAAAAGTAAGAAATGGAAAATGACCATAGATTCTTATGTAGACAGGGAAGATCAAGGAACAAATTCTGAAGAGGACAACATGGTCAATGCACTCACATCTGAAACCTCAAAGTGGAATATGGATTGTTCTCAAGCCCCAAAAAAACTCCTTAGAAGAGCTTAAGAAGGATTTTAAAAGTCAAATAAGAGAGGTAGAAGAAAAATTGAGAAAAGAAATGAGAGGTAGGCAAGAGAGAGTCAATAACTTGGAAAAGGAAGGACAAAAATTGACTGCAAAAAACTAGTTCTTAAAAAGTACAATTGGCCAAATGGAAAAAAAATGTACACAAAAAAACAAGTCCTGAAGCAGCTCAGGAAGGAAATGCAAGGGAAGATTGTAGATTTGGGAGTCATCTGCATAGAAGTGATCATTCAGGCTGCAGAAAGAAAAGAGAATAGAACTAGGACATCCTTGAGGTTATGCCCATGCCTAGGAGGGAGGGTATCAGATGATGAGTCAACGAAGGACATGGAAGGAATAGTCAGGCATGAAAGAGAACTAAGAAAGAACTATATTACAAAAATCAAAGGAAGACAGAATATGCAGGAAAAGAGAGAAAAGAGAGTAGACAACCATGACAAATGCTACAAAGAGATGACTAGAGAAGTCTGAAACAGCATTAGAGATGAAGTAGAAACCATGAGATGGCAGACCATTGGTAACACTGGAGAAAGCCAAGTGCTGGAGAGAACCTCGATTTCAAGAGGATAAGGAGTGGGAGATGAGACAGTCCAGTCAATGAGTCGATGTGTTTTTTTATAGGAATTTGGTTATGAAAGGACCATGACATTTGGTGGCAGTTTGAGGATAAGGCAGGGTCAAATGAAGGCTTCTCAAGGGAAAGGGAGGTCTGGAGAGACCACCTTTATGAGAACCCTAGACTGATGAAGAAAGGATACACTTAAAGACTGGGATTTACACTGATCTCTTCTCCTCTGACACCTTTTCTCCAGTGACCCTTATTATTAATGTTTTCTAAGCCTTGCTGGGGAGCCTTGATTTCATAATTCAATTCTTGAAGTGGTACCTTTTTCTAAAAAGTAATAAAGAACTGTACTTGGAATCAGGAGATTGATTTCAAATCATGAAAAAGTCATCTCACCCTGGAGAACCTGGATTTCCTCATTTATAAAGTGTGATGCTACGTATACTACCTACACTACCAGGTTATTGTAAGGCAAACATAACGTTAAACCCAAAGTCAATGCGAGCTACGACTGAGAGAGTTACGTGGCACAGTGGAGAGAAGTCTAGCCTGGAGTCAGGAAAACTTGAGTTCAAATCTAATCTCAGATACTTTCTAGCCATGTGACCCTGGGCATATCACTTAACTACTATCTGCCTCAGTTTCTTCACCTATAAAATGAGTTAATAGCACTGACCTCCCAGAGTTGTTTTGAGGACAAAATTAGTTTAATACAAGTTTAATAAAATGCCTTGCCAACATTAAAGTGTTCCATATCACTGCTAGCAATTATTCCAATACGAAAAGTAATATGGTATAGTGGACAGAGGGCTGGCCTTGTAAA
>JAQQSK010014191.1:0-11212 GCA_028658325.1 Potorous gilbertii | reverse complement strand
ATTTTGGAACCCAAAATCTTGTGAAAATGAATGTAAAAAGTTAAATAAATTTATTTAAAATAAAAAAAAATAATTAAAAAAAATCCTCCAATATATTGGGCATATACCCTGTGGTGAATTTATGGGAAGATATGGATAAGTTGGGCAAGTATGTATGGGTTTAAGTTCTCTATCACTGAGGGAATAATCACATGGGTGATATCCTAGGTCCATCTGTTGGAGTACCAGAACTTCCTTGATTGAAATAACTCCAGTTATTTATCTGGAAAATATGTTCATGTAAAAGAGTTCATTCCTTTATAATGCAGAATAAATGAGGCGTTATTGAATACTCACAATGGTAGTGAGAAGTTAACTCTGAGGCATTTTAACTGTGGTAATTGCAAAGTGGAGGAATCCTAAGGTATATTGAAAAGTATTTCATAAACAAAATCATGAAAGTAAAATTTCATTTTTACTTCGGGAACAAAAATCTGTCAAAGACCAAAATCTTAGTGAAGCATAAATATTTTCTTTCCAAATATGAGGAATATCAAATTGACTCTGCCAGGTCAGACTGTGTAGTCAGGGAGGTAAGTGCTGGGTGATGAGATTTTGAAATACAAATTGACACCCAATTATACAACTTCTTTATTTATAATGTTCTCTATTGTGTCCTTATTAAACATGAGTTGTTGATATGCTTAAGGTATTTTCTTTTCATTATTAAATTTCTCATTAAAATAATTAGCATCTTAAAAATCACAACCCACTTGGGCCATTTGATCATTTCTCAGTCCTCCTTCCCTAATCCAATTAGGTAAACTTTAGCTTAGTCAAACTAGTAAATGAGTTGTTTAAAAAAAAAAATCCCTTCTGTTGTTTAATTATTGAATTTATGACTTGGAGTCATATGGAATATTTGAGCTGGATGGGAATCCTTAGACCTCACTGAGTCGTGGTAAGAACACAAGTCTTAAAAGGACAAGACTTAGGTTCAGGCACTTACTAACTAAGCAAGTCTCTTTAATGAGCCTCAGTTTCCTTATTTGTAAATTGAGGGTAATTCGAGTGACACTTGCTCACAGAGTTGTTCTGAAGAAAGTATTTTATAAATCTTAGAAGTGCTGTAAATAAATGAAGATTATTATATGATGGATGAGGAAATAGGAGACCCAATGAAATTGCATGATACAGCCAACACTATACTATGAGTCATTGGCAGAGTTTAGAACACATTTCTTTCTATTCCAAGTCCAGAGCTCTTTCCATATCTTCATTATAATCTTTTCAATGAATCTTATGTTCTATATGAGAGGTAGCATGACATACTGCCTAAAGAGCTGATTTCAGGCCTTGCCTAGGGCACTTACTGCTTGTGGAGACCCTGGTCAAGTTTCTTCATCTCTCAGAACCATAAAGCTACTCTCTCAGATTAGAAATTCCAGAGCGAGTTTCCTCACCAGGAGCTCCCTAAAAGTATGAAATTGCAGGTCTAGTCAAAGTTTTAAAAGGGAAAAAAAGATATTTACATCTAGTGAATAAAGCCAAAGTCCATTTTTAAACTGTATTTTAAGGACCTCTCACCACTTCAAAGTATATTAATACCCCTACTGATAGGAAGATTCCATGCTTCCTTGAAGTCTGAAAGTTTAATGTTTTTATTTTCTCACAGATCACGCATACTTCCTAATGAATTTGACATCTTGGAGTCTTATTATAATGTAAGTCTGAGGGGAAAATATTCTCGTATTTGACTTAGTTTTTCATGATGAATTTCCCAAATTTTCAGAAAGCTAACTTTCCTTAATGGAACAGACTCTAACAGAGTTCTCCACAGAGGAACTATTAAATATGGATAAAAAGGAATAATCTTGTAAACATGAATCATTTCCCTGGAATCCTCTGTTCCTAACATCTATGAAATCAGGAAGGGTGGCAAGCATAATACCTCTTGGGCTACCATCCTATTCCACTCTTTGACAAGGAAGGAAAGTTTCAAGCCTATTGAAAACCCTAGTGGCATTTTCTCTTCAATTTATTAATGTTGTGTTTGCTTAATATGTACAACCATGTTTTCTGATGGGTTTGTGTTCAATTATGAATTTGTTTGGGGGGTAATTAACCTCTGCCACAGTGCTCATTGGATTTTACATTCAGGCATGTCATATTTCAACCAGCACTTTGGGGGATCATGGAACAGCTGATAGGGTAATGGAACCCACTATGACTGGGAATGAACAAAATACACCAAGGATGGATACAGTGTCTGTGCCTCAAGGCATATGAAGGGATGGCTGGCGGGGGGAGTCTATATACAAAACTAAGGCAACTGGAAATCAAATCTTTTGTTGCCAACATCCATGTGTATTTATTCTCATCTATTTGTTTTAATTAAAGCCTTTAATCTTGAGTTGATGTACTATTCAACTAATACGGTTGGGTTTTGGTAATAAAAATGACACTTGATTATAATTGATAGACTCAAATTACTCATTATTACAGAATTAGATGTTTCACTGCTGAAGGAAAAACAAAATCAGGACATGGAAATGAGTGAATGCTGAATGTGAATTATTTTGTGTTATGATCATTTAATACAGTTTACAATCAAGTGGCCTAGGTTTAGAAATAGCTTGTTAAAAGTTGCTCACCCAGAAAGCATGTTAATCACCCATGGTTTTCACCTCTTCCCTTACTATTGAGATATATACCACCTCCCCTGTCCATGTATCCAAAATTTTGTTCTCCAGTTTATCAGGTATACTAATATATACACTGAAATTCTCCCTTCTGTGATTATCTCTAATAGCAAGGGGACAGGGGAGCAGTGATCATTCCTCTCTGAGCTACGCATCATCTTCTAATTTGTTTGCTCCTCTATAAAATGGGAAATAAAGGGTGCAGATCTAAGTGACTGCTAATGGCCCTTCCATCTTTATGTCTATGATCCTGTAACTTTCCCTATCTAGGAGAGGGCTGGAGCTAATACTTCTTCTGCACTTATGAAGTCATAGGATTACCAGAATGATTCTAGGAACAGGTGCTTTACACAGTCTCACCTATCCCTCAGAACCTCTTAAAAGGCCCTTAAAAGACCCACTAGGTGACTGGACTCAGTTTTGTTAACACAGTTGATAAGGGATTCATATACCACATCAGCTGAGTCAGCCCTCCCAGCCACTATTGACTTTTACTAAAGCTGAATCAAACTGAAGATTAGTGAAGTCCATGTCAGTTGCTAGGAAACAATGCCAGAAGTGCACCATCCTTTTTTAGCTGCTGGTCTCAGAAAGCAACAGAACCTTCTCAGTGGTATCAAGATCAGTCACTGGGGAGTCCAGGGAGAATATGATCTCTTACATACAGAATTAGACTGCTTTAGCAATCTGTAATTTCTGTGACTGATCTAGCCCATCCCTGAATCATGGCTGTGCATTCTCCAGAGCTTCATTTTTATAACGATAGTGTATTGAATCTGAAATCACCTGTGACTTCAGCCTCCCTTTCCTAGTTTACTATAAATTGCTCCACACACTGCTCTGTGCTCTAGTCAGTCTGGCCTCTATGTTGTTCCTAATACATTATATTCTTTTTCCTTGTTTGCTCACATAATATATCCCATGCCTGGAATTTACTCCCTCCTAAATTGCAATGAATTTAAAATATCATACCATATGAAATTTAAGGAAGGAGAAATCATTTTCACTTGGGACACTAGGGTAGGCTTCACAGATGTAGCATCTGAGCTGAGTCTCAAAAGAAGCAAAAGATTTCAATCAAGGGTATGAAGAGGCAATACTTTCTAGTAATGGGGTGGTCATCAAAGACAAATCACTAGGTAAAGAAGGGTAAAATTCATTTCTGGAAGGACTTGACCAGTTCAATTTTGGCTGGAATGTAGAATGCATGAAGAGTGGTGTTAGGAAAAAAACTAGAAAGGGAAGAGGAAGACAGATTGTGGTGGTCCTTGAATACCAGGGTAAATCGTAACTAGAATTTTCCATTCAAATCTTATTTTCATAACTACCACCTGTGTAGGCAAATCACAATTCCCTAGGCTTTATCATTTAAATAAAGATGTTAAAAATCCTATACCAATAGAAAGAATTGCTATCATTTACTAAGGCTTGCAAAGTGCTTTATGTATGTTCTACTATTTGGTCCTTACAACACTGAAGGAATTTTAGGAATTAAGAAACTGAGACTGAGAGAACATAAGTGACTTACTCAGAGTCACACAACTAATTAGTATCTGATGTACGATTGAATTCCATTCCGTTATCTTGACGTGAAACCCAGGGCTCAATTCATCACACAATCTAGCTGCCTAAAAAATATATATTTATTTTTAATTATCTTAAAAATTAAAAACTTATCAAGTAAAAAAAAATATTTCCAAAAGTGTACATTTCCATGACTGTAAAAACATAATTTACAAAATGAGCTCTATTTCTAGTCAATAATTTTTGTATTGTTTGGGCTGAAATGTCCTAGAAATCAATTTCTTTATATTTGTTGTTTCATATTTCATATATATTTATGTATATATATGTATATACGTATTTCATATATTTGTCTCTGCCCCCATACATGGAAAAGTCATCCAGGTGTTTCCCTCCTTTAGATTCTCAACTCCTCCATGGTAGATCTCTAAGATAGAAAGTCATTTATTTTCCCTCTGCACTAGACCCTTGAGGTGACCAAAATAATAGAAACTTTCTTTTCCAGGAATCCTCTCTGTATCACTGAAACCTTTCTCTAAAACCACACAGTAGTGTTCAGAAACAGGGATCCAACTAGAATAACAAAAAACTTGGAAATTATGTCTGATCTTTGCACCATGAAACATAAGTGTGGTGGCAAATGTTCTTAGTGAATAAGGAGTTCAAGGCTTTTTTGAAATGCTTTACTTATCTCTTCCTGAATGTTGATCTCCAATCAGCAAGTTGAGGTGAGGGGATAGGGGATGGGATTAATGGGAACTTTACTCTCTGGTAGGAACATAGGGATGAGTAGGAACATGGGAGTGGGAGTGGAGAAAAGTAGTAGAATGTGTTTCTTCTCAATAAGTAAACTTCTTGTCTAGGACTTTGTCTCCACACATTATTTCCAAATCCTCAGGAGGCATAGGACATGAACACCAGTTGCAGCACAAGTTCCCTTTCCCCTTCTGCTGCTTATTACCTGTATGATCTTGGGAAAATCACTTAACCTCCCTGGGTTTCAGTTTCTTCATCTTCAAAGTGAGAGAGCTGACTTCTGAGGTATCTTCCATTTATGATTCGATGAGCAAGGGGTTCTTAAACTTTTTATATAGTGGATTGGATGAGATTCAAATAGACTAGTCAGTGAGAAGCCCTTTATCTTAAATAACCTTTAAAGTCACTTTAAGAGACAATGAAATTCCAATAGGCTGGTCAATGAAATACCAAAACTAACAGAAGCCCCTCCACATCTCTGCCCTGGATGTGCCTAGATATGCTTCAAACTCTGAACTATACCTCCCCATTCTTTCCTCCATATCCCTATTTACCTTATCATCCCAGTCACGATAAGTTTTCCTCTATAAGAATAGCTAGCTTCTCCTGACTACCTCCTTTTGGGGGGGACTCTCTTTTGTGACGCTACCTCCTTTATGGGACTGCCACACCAGTAAGATAGCATCTCCCTTAAGTGACCAACTCTTTTAGTAGGACAGTCTCCCATGGGGGAGCTCTCTCAAGGAGTAACTGTCTCCCTTAAAGAACTGCTCCCCCTCCTTTAAGCTGCTATCCTTTTTCCATATAAGCTTTAGCATCACCCCCATAAAGTTACAAGTTCCCTAAGGAGTCTGTTGATGTCACAATAAACTCTTCCACTTGTTTGGATGGAAGTTTCATTCTAGGTGATGCTGTCCTGTACCCTGACATTGTAGGGTTCCCAGCACCCTTGAGACCTCATTGGATCCCTTGGTCATTCTGAAAAAATCTATGAAGTCCTCCTCAAGGCAATGTTTTTAAATATATAAAACTACCCCCAAAACCCAATTATGAAATTCACTTATTAAAATATTTTTTAAAAAGTTCATATGCCCAAAGGGCTATAAAATGATGCATACCCTTTGACTCTGTAATACCACTTTGTATCAGTAAGGACTCCAACATACACAGGGGAGCCTGCTATCAAAAGTTCTTTAATCTGCTTTTCTAAAAGGAAAGGCAACTTTTGAGGGGTTAACAATCTCCTTTAATCAAGCACATATATCATTCACTTGGTTCAGGAAATCAAAAGACAGTACTTCCAAACTGTCTGACATAGGCAATACATATATCAGAAATCAAGAGACAGGTCCAACTATCTGACCATAGGCAGAGAAGGAAGCACCAAAATCTGGGTTTTCAAAGCCAGGGGGCTGCTTAGTGATTTCCAAGAGTCTCATCTGGCATACAAACTTTTCCAAAACTTAAGCCCCAAAGTAAAACCTCACCCTCAGAGTATTTATACCATTTTTAGAGCCAGAGAGCATCCCAACGCTTGAGAACTAGTATCTCATTAACAAAAGGTGTGAGTCTTCCTACAAACTTTCCCTATTCAAATTCCTAACGGGCTGGCCCATTAATGGAAGGCAAGGTCGGGGGAGAGGGAGGGGAGATCTTTAGTCACATTAACAATGCAAATACAGATATTGTTTCTAGTCAAAGAAACTCTTGCTTCTGTACTTTACTCCTAGTAAATACTCTTGGTGGATAAAGGCAAGATTCAATCAGAGGCACTTGATTATACTAAAACAAAAGCAGCAAAAGATCATACTTTAATTGGCCTAACACACTTCTAGATCTATATCTATAAGAGACCAGAAAAATGGGAAAAGGACCCATATGCACAAAAGTATTTATAGCAGCTCTTTTTGTGGTGGCTAAGAATTGGAAATTAAGAGAATGCCTATCAGTTGAGGAATGGCTGAACAAGTTATGGTATGTGAATGTAATGTAGTACTATTGTGCTATAAGAAATGATGAGCAGATGAACTTCAGAAAAACTTGTAAAATCTTATATGAACTGATGCTGACCAAAGTGAGGAGAACCAGATAAACATTGTACACAGTTAGCAGTCACGTTGTGTAGATGACTGACTTTGATAGACTTAATTATTCTCAGTAATGTAAGATCTATGACAACTCCAGAAAACACAGATGGAAAATGGTATCAACATCGAGAGAAAGAACGTTGGAGCCTGAATGCAGATGAAAGCACACTATTTGCTCTCTTTTTCTTTTGTTGTTTTGTTTTGTTTCTTCTTTCTTGTGGCTCTTCCCATTGGTTCTAATTCTTCTTTACATCATGACTAATGTAAAAATATATTTAAATATGAATGTATAGGTAGAGCCTATATCAGATTGCATGCCATCTTGGGGAGGGGGGAGGAGGAGAAAATTTTAAACTCAAAATCTTATGGAAGTGAATGTCGAAAACAAAAAATTTATTAATTAATCATTATTTTACAAAAGAAAAAAAAAACAAGTTCATGGACTCAAGGTTAAGAACTCGAGGGAATGAATTGGCCAAATCTTAAAATATCTCTCCCATTCCCTCCTTTGTATCCTAGGATTAAAGATAGTCATACTATCTGTTGTGTCAGTGTACATCCCTAACCCTCATTGGGTGACACTCTACATTTCTCCCTTACCATAAATGAATCTGCCTGAGACATAGTTCTGTTTAGCTATGATTCTACCTCAAGATCTTGCTTTCAGAACACAGACCTAATCTCACTATTGACAATAGTTGAAGAGAGAAATGTTCTTTTAATTATTTCATGACTAACACAGGGAAATAGTATTTCTTCTCCAATGATGAATATGAAAAGGTCACTTATTGATTGTTGTACTTGATGATTCAGAAATGCATCATTAGGGCCAGTTGTTCTTTGCTTATTGGCTTTGGATGTGAAGGATAAGAAAAGTTCTGTTTCTCCATCTCTAAGCATGCCCTTCAGTCCTGACCACCCACCCACCTGCCATTTTGAAGTAATTAAAAGAAAAGGAAAGAAGAAAGAATGAAGAGATTTTTCAGAGTTATGTAAGTACTTTGAAATGGAAGACCAGGTATGGTACAATAAAATGAGCACTGAAATTGGGTTAAGAAGACTTGGATTTAAATCCCAGTTATCTTCTTTACCAATTGTATAACCGTGAGAAATACACACACACCTTTTTTTGTACTTTACTCTGTTTTCTCAACTTTAGAGGAGATAGAAATGGATGAACTTGAATCCAATGATTTCACCAACACCATTGAAAGAACATTATTTGGACTCACTTTCAGTGATGTTTCCTAATTCTACAATAGATTTTAGTAAGAACTTGCAAGTCAGTTGTTTATTCTTGATATAGTCATTGGATTGGAAAGAGTACATGATTATAGATTTAGAGTTACAAGAGACCTTAGGAGTTCAACCCCTTAATTTACTGTTTAAGAAGCACTGATTAGAGGTCATGAACGGAAAAACTTTAACCTGAATGTTGCGTCATCTAATCTGAATATTCTAAACAACAACCCTGACAGACAACATAGGATACTGGGGAAAAAGTAGGATTTGGAGCCAGGAGGAATGAGTCCAAGCCTCAGCTCTGACTGCTACTTATCCACGTGTCATCCAAGCCCTAGCTCTGCCACATACTTACCTGTGTGGCACTGGGCAAGTATTTTAACTTCTCTGAATCTCTTAGTTCCTCCTCTTTAAAATGAGGAGGCCAGGATCACATTCAAGATTCTTTTTACTTCTCAATCTATGATCTTAAGATTATCAGCCTTTGCTTAACTATTTCCAATTACAGAGCATTTAACACTTTTCAAATCTTACCACTCAATTCGTGAACAGATCTAATTGATATAACATTCTTTATTATATTGAGTTATAATTTGTATCCATGTCAGTTTCACCCAATATGTACTACTTCTGTCTTCTGGAACCAACAAAAATAAGTGTAGTCTTTCATTACTTGTTCTTCAAAATTTAAAGATGACAGCCATGTCTTTCCTGAGTCATTTATGTTTATCATGACATGATTTCAAGATTCAGAACAACTCTGGACGTCCTTCTCTGTGTTCAATTTTTTCAGCTTCCTTCAAAAAACTGTACCTATAACTGAAACCAAGGTTTTAAGGTGTGTTGACCAGCTCATATTACTGTGGGTCAAAGACTTTCATATTATTGGACATTGCATTTCAATTAATGTATCATAAGGTTGTCATGGGAGGCAATGTGGCATAGTGGATACAGAGCTGGTTGTGGAATGAGGAGATCTAGGTTCAAGTCCAATCTTTGACTCCTAACGGATATATATACTCCTTGGTAAACCACTTAATTAATCTTTTAAGACCCTAGGTGACTCTTTAACACATTAAGTTTCAGAGAAAGTACCAAATTATATTGGTACAAGGTGTTCCTTCATTTCCTTCACATTCTTTCTGTGTTCATTGTTATAAATCTAATCCTTCAACCCTAACTGCATCAGTTTTTGTCTACTTTGTCTTCTATAAATAAGCAAAAATTATTATGTTGCAACCTTGCTATTATATTATTTTAAAAAATCTAAATATAATTCAACAGACAGAGAAAGATTGTAGAGATAATTCTCCACCATTTTCTCTCTACACAGAGAAATAGTATTGGCAAGAAATTAATTATATCCCTTGATCCTAGTTCACATCTAACTAACCAGTGACAGAACTAAACTGCTTAGCCTGTGAAACATGATTATTAATAGGCAGTATCTTGGAGATTCAAAGTTTCACCCAACACCCTTCTTCCAAAATCCTTAATTGAAGTCAGTCAAAAGTCGAGTTTTTCTTTAGAAAGACATTATGATAATGACTTGAATAGGATAAGTGACAAGAGATTGAACCCTTCCCAGGACAATGGCAGTGCTGGGACTAGGCACCCAGGACTTATTCTCCTAAAAGTTCTGGCCCTGATGAGCCATTCTCTATCCCTTGCTCCTATCATCAGACTCCTGCCTGTTTGGTCCAGTTTGAATTTTATTCTCTAAGCTGTAACTGGGATTGAAGACCACTTGCTTAGGTCTTCTGAATGGTAAATAGATATCCTCTGCAATTAGGTCATGGTGAGTCATTCTAACAACCACATATGTGGCCAGCACTGTTGTAAAGATACTTGGCAATCCTGGGTCAGTTAGATAGCCCTGAATTTTGACTGGTCTAAATTATCTTAAAAACAAATTAAGCCTAAAAAAACCAACAAGAAAATTATATTTGCATATTTTGTTATTTGTATCTGTCTTGTCATTTTTCCTTCTGTGTCTCTGTTTGTAAAATGTCTCTGTCATGATTGTTCTAAAAATGCAGCCAACCAAAAAATATTCTAAAGGCTGTAGATAGAGAGAGCACTGGGGAAGATTTATTAATTTTACCAACTCCCACCGTAGGCTTTCCATGGGAGATTAGGTTATAAGATAAGAGGAAAATCTGATAAGACTTTTTGCAGGGTGGTCCAACACTGGCCAACTTGAACTACAAAAATAATGTTAGATAATCGAAGTTGTAGAACCACTGAAAGCATCTTAGCAGATTCTGGAGGTTGACAAAATATTGTTAGAAACCTGAACTCTTCTTTAATTATTTTGGGTTATGGATTTAATTGTTAGACTAATATAAAAAAAATAATAACCAGTAGCAGATAAATAACTGAGTTGTGGCATCATTATTTTAAGATTTCAGGATTTAGCCCCATGGGAGGTAGTTTTAGTGCAGTGATTTGGCTTCAGTACAGAAGCAGATATTGTAAAGGAAAAGATTTTTAGAAATCAATCTCTTACCAGCTATAGCTCAAGAGTAAGGTTAAATAATCATCTGTTTAATCATGTCCACCTGCCTTTCAGGATAAATCTGTAAGAAGGCCTTATTAAATCCAACACTACATAAATATTGGCTATAGTAAATATATTGGTTACTTATGATTAATATGTAAAATCTTAAAACGTTTACTTGTACTTTTAAATTATTTTTTCTCTTTTTAAATAATTTTTTTTTAATTTAACTTTTTACATTCATTTTCACAAGATTTTGGGTTCCAAAATTTTCTCCCCATTTGTCCCCTCCCCCCTCCCCAATACACTGGACATTCTAATTACCCATATCACCAATCTGCCCTCTCTTCTATCATCCCTCCCTTCCCTTACCCCATCTTCTCTTTTGTCCTGTAGGGCCAGATAACTTTCTATTCCCCATT
>JAQQSK010014190.1:0-11213 GCA_028658325.1 Potorous gilbertii | reverse complement strand
TTTATTTTGCCCTCTGGTTCTAGAATATCAGGGTAATTTTCCTTGATAATTTCATGAAACATGGTGTCTAGGGTCTTTTTTTTGGTCATGGCTTTCAGATTGTCACATAATTTTTAAATTGTGTCTCCTGGATCTATTTTCCAGGTCAGTTGTTTTTCCAGTAATATATTTCACATTAGCTTCCATTTTTGCGTTCTTTAGGTTTTGTTTCGTGATTTCTTGGTTTCTCATAAAGTTCCTAGCCTCCATCTCTTCCATTCTAATTTTTAAAAAACTATTTTCCTCAGTGAGCTTTTGGACCTCCTTTTCCTTTTGGCTATTTCTGCTTTTTAAAGCATTCTTCTCCTCATTCGCATTTTAAACCTCTTTTCTCAATTGAGTTAGCCTATTTTTAAAGGTGTTATTTTCTTCAGCATTTTTTGTGTCTCCTTTAGCATTGTTCGCCCACTTTTCATGCTTTTCTTGCGTCTCTATCATTTTCCTTCCCAATTTTTCCTCCACCTCTCTAACTTGATTTTCAAAATCCTTTTTAAGTTCTTCCGTGTCCTGAGATCACTGAATATTTATTTTAATTGTTTGGGATACAGAAGGCTTGACTTTTATGTTTTTCCTTGATGGTAAGCATTGTTTTTCCTCATCCGAAAGGATGGGAGAAGATATCTGTACACCAAGAAAATAGCCTTCTATAGTCTTATTTTTTCCTTTTTTTGGCATTTTTCCCAACCAGTTACTTGACTTTTGGGTCCTTTGTCAAGAGAAGGGTATACTCTGGGGATCTGTAGGATCTCAGTTCCTCCAATGTGGCAGAATCATGCCTTTACACTGGTCTTGGAGGAAGAAGATATTTTTGTGCCCAGAATCTTAGTAGACTTTCCTCTTCACAACCACCTCATCTCCAGTTCTGCCAAACCAAAACTGGGTGCTGAGATTCAGATAAGCTGCAGAGGCAGGGCTTCCATTCAGCGTGAGATAAAGATCAGCTTTTGCAGCACCTTTAGACATGGCTGAGGTAAGAATCAGCTGCTCAGTGCCCCAGGTGTTTTATGATCCATCTGTGGATGTGGGCTGCTGTAGGGTCTGCTGTGGGAACTGCTGCCACCTGCCTGATGAGGCCTCTGCACTCACTGCCTAAGGCTGGAGCTATGGGAAGGTCCTTCTACCTTCTGTTCCAGCTGAAAAAACCCTGTCACTTACCTTTGGCGCCTGTGGGTTGAGGGATCTGCGAACCGCTGCTACTGGGATTGGGGATTCTGCCTCTGAGGTCTCGTCGCATCCTCCTCCCAAAGCAGAGTCTCACGACCAAGGCTGGGCTGGGCTCTGCTGCACATACTGTGCAACAAACGTTTCCTGTCAACCTTTTGGGTCACCCTGAGCTGGAAATCTCCTCCTCTCTGTTTTTCTCCACTTCTGCTTCTCTAGAATTTGTTGAGAATCTTTCTTTACAGGTAGTTTATGGGCTGTGTGGGAAGAGCTCGTTTGTTTACATCTTTCTACTCTGCCATCTTGGTTGCACCTCTATTCTGATCTTTAAGGAATTATTTTCTTCAGTGAGCTTTTGAATCACCTTTTGCATCTCGCCAATTCTGGTTTTTAGGGCATTAATCTCCTTGTTGACTTTTTTATCTCTTTTTTCATTTGGGTTGGCCTATTTTTTAAAGTGTTGTTTTCTTCATCAATGTTGTGGTTTCCTTTACCAAGCAGTTGACTCATTTTTCATGATTTTCTTTCATCACTCTCATTTCTCTTCCCAATTTTTGCTCTACTTCTCTTATATGGTTTTCAAAATTCATTTTCAGCTCATTCATGGCTTAAGACCAATTCATATTTTTCTTGGAGACTTTGGATGGTGAAGGTTTGACTTTGTTGTCTTTTGCTTATATACTTTGGTCTTCCTTGTCATCAAAGTAAGATTCTATAGTCTGACTATTTTTCCGGTTTTGTCTCATTTCCCTAGCTATTTACTTGACTTTTGAGCTCATTGTCAAGATAGTTCTTTGCTTCCAGTGGGGGTGGAGAGTGTACTCTCAACCACTTGATTTTCCCACACTCTGGGGCCTAGAGTTCCAGAAACAGTCACTGCTGCTGCCCCTTCCCCTGCTGCTGCTGCTGCTGTTGCTTTGGGTTTCTCCTCTGTGTGCTCCTCTACCCTGTCTACTGCCTGGGGCTGTGGCAGGAGCAATCCACTACTTCGCACAGGTCCCACAGGTTTTTTCACTAACATTCCAATTTGTACTCTGAATTATGGGGTCAAGAATTCTGGAAATTGCTACAGGTGCCCGAGATATAGTTCCCCCCAAGGCCTGCTCGTGTCCTGTCTGTCCTGGTGTGGCCCACACTGAACTAGGCTCTGCTGCCACCATGGTACAATAGACACATCCCAGCAATCTTGCGAGATGTCTCAGGCTGGAGAATTGCTTTGTTCCATTATTCTGTGGGTTCTGCTGTTCCAGTATTTCTTGTACAGGAATTTGGCTGAGATTGGAGGAGAGCTGTAGAGATTCTATGCTGTTTCTCTGCCATCTTCCCCTCCCCCAAGAGTATAAAATTCTTATAAATTTGATGAAATAATCCAGTAGGGGCATACAGAGGGGAGAGAGATAAGGATGGATCTTTAGAGGGGTGGGGTGGGAATAGGAAAAAGGGGGTAAAGAAGGCTGTTTATATAAATGGGAATGAGCTGATAAGGTAGAAATTTTTGAAAGGGGGTAGGCAAATAAAAGGAGGCAAAGGGAGTGGGTAGAAAGAAAGTAGAGGAGGCAAGAGGGATAGGAAACAAGAGATATGCACAAATACACAAAAAAAGATCAGGAATTGATTATGTTTGGAAAAGTATATGTCGATATATGTATAAGTGTATGTGTCTATATATGTATATTTGTATAGCTATAGAGAAACATATCTAAACTTTATTGTAACCTTTGGGGGGTGAGGGGAGAGAAAAAGAAAAAAGTGAAAAAGTTCATGGCACAGGACAGAAGAACTCACAAAGAAGCAAAGGAAAGATGGACAATTTCAATACAACAAGTATTATTTATCAATAGGGACTTATAAAATTAAAATTTATTGTTACATAAACTGCATCTTCTCTTGTGTTCCTGCTATGCACGTGACCTGTTTTCTTTTTAAAATTTGTATCTGAGCTCCAATATTTGAGTTTATATTGTGGTTTTCATTCTTTTTTTGTATTTTGTATTTGTGTTCTAGTGTTTGAGTCTAAAATAAAATGAAAAAAGTAGAATTGGAAAGACAGAAAAGGAGGTAGAATAGCTCACTGAAGAAAATAAATACTTAAAAATTAGAATGGAGCAGATGAAAGCTAATGACTATGAGAAACTGAGAAATTATAAAACAAAACCAAAAGACTGAAAAAATAGAAGACAATGTGAAGTATCTCATTTGAAAAACAACTGACCTGGAAAATAGATCCAAGAGAGATAATTTAAAAATTATTTCTCTACCTGAAAACATGATTTAAAAAAAGAGTCTATATATTGTCTTCCGAGAAATTATCAAGGAAAACTGCACTGATATCCTAGAACCAGAGGGTAAAACAGAAATGGAAAGAATCCATTAATCACCTCTTGAAAGAGATCCCAAAATGAAAACTAGGAATAGGGTAGACAAATTCCAGAGTTCCTAGAAAGTTCCTGGAAAAAATAATTCATATATTGTGAAAGCACAATCATGATAACACATAACTAAGCAGCTGCTACACTAAGGGATCAGAGGGATTGGAATATGATAATCCAGACATCAAAAGAGCTAGGATAAAATCCAAGAATTGCCTACCCAGCAAAACTGAGTAAAAGACTTCAATGGAAAAATGGAATTTCAATGAAATAGAGGATTTCCAAGCATTCATGTTGAAAAGACCAGACTTGAATAGAAAATTTAACTTTCAAATACAAGAATCAAGAGAAACACGAAAAGGTAAACAGGAAAGAGAAGCCATATGAGAGTCATTAAAGGTGAACTTTTGACATTCCTACATGGAGAGATGATATTTGTAACTCATGAAACCCTTCTCAGTATTCGAGTAGTTAGAAGATACACACACACATATACACACATATACGTACATATATACATACACACATATACATATGTGCACACATGCACATGTAAAACACATCTATCCACTGTGCCACCTAGAACCTCCATTGGAGGTTCTTTAGTGGAGAACTCCAACTTTAGTGGAGAAAATTATATGATTTTTATACCATTAATATTTTATATAATATTTATATATAAATTATATAATTTCAAGTTGCAAGGGATCTTAGATATAATTAATCCATCATAGATGTGGAAATTGAGGCCTCAAAAGACCACACAAAGTCAATTTGAATCTGGATCTGACTAATTCCACTGTTCTTCCCACTAAAATGTGATATTCAGTATTACTCTTCTGCTTAAACTACTTCAGGGGCTCCCTACCATGGCCACAGACCTCGATAGCTCCCCCTGACCCTGAACTCTTAGCTGAGGTTGTTGCCCTTTATTTCACTGAAAGAAAAACTGAGACATATTGCAAAGAGCTCCATTTTCCCCTTGTTCCTCATTTCCTACCCCTTAAATGCTTTCTGCCATAATCTCCTCCTTCAGTTTTATTCCATATGAAGAGGTGGCCATTCTCTTTGCCAAGCTAAACCTCTCTACATGCACAAGTCATCTGTCGTCTGTCATCTTTACTCTCTCACTAACCTTCAATCACTCCATGTCTACTGACTGATTCCCTTGGACCTACAAATATGTCCATGTCTCCCCATTCCTCAAAAATTCTTTCCTTGATCCCTTTTTCCCTGATAGTTGTTTTGCTATGGCTCTCTTTCCCTTTATGGCTAAACTTCTTGAGAAGACCATCTACAGTAGATGCCTTCACTTACATTTCTTTCACTCTCTTCTTCATTTGTTGCAGTCTGGCTTCCCATCTTTTTATTCAACTGAAACTTCTGTCTCCAAAGTAACCAACGTTCTCTTCATGGCCTTCTCTCAATCCTTCTTCATCTTGATCTTTGCAGCCTTTCATCATCCTCTTCTCTTCTCTCTTCTCTCAGTGCTTTGGAGACGTAGTTCTCTCCTAGTTCTCCCATTAGACTGATCCTTCCTTGCAAGTCTCCTTTGATAGATCTGCATCTTCATCATACTTCCAAACCCAAGGAGTCTCCCAGGACTCTGTCCTAGGCCCTCTTTTCTTCTCCGTCCGTATGCTATTTTGCTTGCTAATCTCAGTAGGTCCCACGGATTCAATTATCATCGCTTAGTAAATGATTTTCAATTCCATTTGTTCAGCCCTAATTCCTCTCCCAACATCCAACAGCCTTTCAGACGTCTTAAACTGGATATCCTATAGGCTCTCAATCTCAACACAGTTAAAACTGAGTTTGCTTTCTTTCCTTCCTAGATGAAGGATAACAGCCATATATAGTCAAGTGCTTTTAATCTTCCTTATAGCTGTAGATATCAGAGTATTCTAACTATTTCCCAGATAACTTCAGGTGGTTTTATTCTCAGCTTTAAATTTTCTATGACTTTTTTGGTATCAGTAGCAGAAATGACAAAGATTCTATTTCCAAGTCCAACTGTGGCAACAAAAAAAAAACATCTTCAGGTTGTCAACAAAGGCAGCTAAGCACTAGGAAAAGAAAAGGCCTGCTCTTAGCTGGCTGGCTGTCCCACATTCTTGTAAAACATATGATTTTGTCCCATTGTTATCCAAGAATATATCTCATTTCAGTGACTAATGACTCAGATTCATTCTTGCACAGCATGAAATAGTCCCCTAGTCATCTGAAAGAACCAGTGGGTCTTCCTGAGCACATCACCTAGTGGGTACTGGAAAAATGACAGCCAATTCTGCCATAAATGAGAAAAATGTCCCATGGAGAGGACCTCTACTTGGAAGTCAATAGTGGTGTCAATGGCTAATACTGAAGAATCATCTTGTTCACAAAGTTGGAACAAAGCAAAAAAAAAAAAGGTGTGGGGAGAGTTGAGATGAGAACAAATGTGGGAGCAGCTCCCTCTGATCTTACATCAATGCAGAGAATGGATCTATCATAGGCCAACCCCTCCTGTAGTTCATCCTCATATTAAAATATATACTCCAACTCCAGAAAGCAATTTGGAACTACACTAAGAAGGTAAGTAAAATGCCTATGCCCTTTGGCCCAGATATTCCATTGACAGGCTTATTATACCTGAAGAGTTCAATGACAAAAAGTAAGATCCCATTATATGCAAAATACCACTTTTTAGTAGCAAAGAAACGAAAACAAAGTAGGTGCTCATTGATTGGAAAATGGTTACACAAATTGTGCTAGGTGAGGGTAATGGAATATTGCTTTGCTGTAAAAAATAATGAATATAATGAGTACATAGAATCTTGGAAAGAGTTATATGAACTGTTGCAAAGGGAAGTAAGCAGAGCCAAGAGAACAGTATCCACAATAATTATAACCATGTAAATGGAAAGAACAGCAGCAGCCAAAAGTAATAATAATAAACAACCCAAAAATGAATGAGTGACTTTGGAGTAGATAAAATAATTTTATTTTGGAACACAGCTAGGAAAAGCAGTGTGGTTTCACAGAATTATTTCAGAGCTCAGAATTAGAAGACCTAGGTTCAGATCCTGTCCCTGTATGACACCGAACAAGTAATTGAATCTTACAGAATTTTCAATTTCCTCCTGGAAATGGAGATATCAGTATTTGTCATTTTAACCTCAGACTGTTGTATGAAAGCATTTTGCAAACCTCAGGGCACTACATCAATGTGAGTTTTATAAAACAGGGGCATGTGGAAACCACTTTGTCCTACCAGCTTTCAAGAGCCACGTGTTAAATTTTCAGCGTGAGCATTTACTCCTTGAGAATGGTCAAATGCTTCAAATCAGGACCTGATTTATTGTTTTGTGATTGCTGAAACATATTGTGATGGACAAAATATGTTAATGGCGCCCATGAGAATACTTACAAGTGTTCTATGCAAATATTCGGCTGGTGGGGGTGCATGGTCATCCAGTTGATAAATATTTACCAGTACATTCTTGATTATATTATTATACAGATAGTGAGAAATAA
Organism: Potorous gilbertii; assembly: GCA_028658325.1. NCBI lineage: Eukaryota > Metazoa > Chordata > Mammalia > Diprotodontia > Potoroidae > Potorous > Potorous gilbertii. The sequence continues at coordinate 4,128 of JAQQSK010014190.1, read as the reverse complement.
CTTCTAATATTTGTAGGCAACTTGAAGAAAATTGATTATTTTCTTCATAGAAGTGCCATAAACTAACTTTCCCTTGATAATATTTAATATAAAGTTTGGACTTTAACAAGGGCCAAAGCTTGAATTAAGAAGAGTCTGGATCAAATAGTCTGTTATCTTAAGTAAACTCAGAGAATGCCTCAGCAAAGCAAATGGGATTGACTTGGTAATTTCCCTAGGAGATTCTTTTATGGTATGTTAGTGATAAGGAAAAACACAGATGTCCTGGGTTGTCATTTCAATTGTAACTTTGTTAAAGATACCCTTTCCTGTGTCAGCAGGATGCCTGCCATCAGACTGATGGTATTTTCTCCTTATCTTATGTCACAGAGACAGATGCTACAGAGAGGAAATTCACACAGCTTGGGATTATAAAACCCAGTTGATACTACTTCATTAATTGTCTTACTAAATTTACAGTTTGTTCAACTAAGAGAGTTCCTTTCTCATGGTAAAAGGTATTTAAGCCAGTCGATTTCTGTACTGAGTCAGTCAGATAGTATCTGACTCCAAAATATTATGTTACCCTTTCTTTAATAGGGAATTATTTAATTAATTAAATCTGAAAATGTATGCATTTAACCTGTTGCCTGTTCTTTAATCAAGTTTTCAGGTCAACACCCTCAAACGTACCCAGGTCTTTGGATGACTTTTTTAGTTGTTGCAAGGAATGTTCTTGATTCAAGAGAAGGAATTCTATTTGCTGTTTTCTGCTTTTTTGTGTCTCAGTCTTTTCTCCCAAGTGCATGTTTTTCTCTATTCACTAGAATAGAAGAACGAGAGAGGGAAAAGGGGAACCACCTGTAAAAGTTCTGTCAAATACTGACTCTGACTATGTTAAAGGGGTTTCTTCATCATGCTTATTTTCTGTGCGATGGATGTGTGGCAATTATATTTGCTTTCTGTTATTCATAATAAGCCCCTCTTAAGTAATTGGCACCATGCTCATTCTCCCCAGAACTAAAAATTACACTAGATAACCACCACAGCAGTGGTGACTGGATAATTTTCTGTACTGGTAAGGGAAATGACCTCACTGAAAACCATTTTCCAATAGTATTTAACACTGGCATCCTAAGAAGAAAAACTAGAATGAACCAGGTATGAAAAAGAAAGCTTTCATGCATTTCAAACATTCTATTATCCCTTAACTTGGAGAGGAAAAAAAACCAAAATAAAAGAAAAAGTTGTGATTCACATTCACATACTCCCTACTCAGCAGCAGGTCATGGAGACTCAGGAAAGAGTTGCTATGCTCAGGCAGCCAGTTGTGACTTTTGTTTTCCTTTCCCCCTCACTCCAATTTGCTGAGTTTTGCAGTGAATGCTCACAGAATGTTCTAAATCATCACAGCTCTGCAAAATTTAGCTGCAGGATTCAGGGGTGGGAGCTGAGGTTGAGGTCAAATGATTTCTTTTGGAGTATCCCCCTGAGAAAGAGGCCTCTCCACCTCTTCAAGTAGAAAGGAAGCCTGTCTCTTCTGGTTAAAAGTATAACCCTTTGTGATTGGGAGGGAAAACGGCACAATGTTGTGACACTGCATAAGGATCAACTGAGCTAATATTTGTAAAGCACTTAGCACAGCACCTGGCACATAGTTGGTTGGTTTGTTGTTGTCCTTCGTCTTTTAAGAGGACCAAAATGACATCACCATGATCAAGTGAAATTTCAGTGTGTTCGACTGTGGCTGATCAGACCAATAGGCACTCGGAATGCTCTACCACAGGCTGGGCACAGACAGTCCCTGTGAATATTTGGGGTGAATATCCCAAATTTCCGCACCTTGCATTTACTTTGCACTCTCTCAGTTCTGCTTTGCTCAAAGAGTACAGCACCTTTTCTTATGTGGACACACCATGCTGAGCAATCCTTTGCCAGTGTCTCCCATGTTGCAAGTCAAATTCAAAGTTCTTGAGAGAGACATTGTATCATTTCTTCTGGTCACCATGGGATTGCCTGCCCCATGCCTTTTGCGCTCTCTGAAGCATAATTTGAGTACTTGGCAGTTCACCTCGAGAGAGGACTTCAGTGTCTGGTACCTTATCATGCCAGGTGATCCTCGGAATCTTCCTAAGACAGTTCAAATGGAAGCAATTCAGTTTCCTGGAATGGTGCTTGTAGACTGTCCATGTTTCACAAGCATATAACAATGAGGTCAGCACAACGGCTCTGTAGACCTTCAATTTTGTAGTCGGTCTAATATCTCTTCTCTCCCAAATCTTTCTTTGAAACCTCCCAAACACTGAGCTAGCTCTGGCAACGCATGCATCAGCCTTAATGTCAATGCTCACATCCCTGGAAAGTACACTACCAAGGTAAGTGAACGTATCCACAGCATTCAATACTTCTCCATTTGTTGCAACCAATGGTTCCATGTATGGGTGGTGTGGTGGTGGCTGATGGAGCACCTATATTATTTTGTATTAATTATTAGGCCAAAATTAGCACACGCAGCAGTGAATTGATCCATAGTTTGCTGCACCTCATCTTCAGAGACTTCATTGAGTGCACAATCATCTGCAAACAGAAAATCATGCACCAAAACTCTCTCCATTTTGGTCTTGGCTTTGTAACCTTTTCAAATTGAGGAACTTACCATCAGTATGGTAGTTGACCTTGATGCCATGTTCATCCTCATTGAAAGCACTTGTCAACATGGCTGAAAACATCATGCTAAAAAGAATGAGAGCAAGCACATAGCCCTGTTTCACTCCATTGGTGACTGGGAAAGCACAAGAGCTTTATCCATTATCCAGAGTCCAGGCAAACATGCCATCATGAAATCAACATACAATGTTGATGAACTTCTCTGGGCAACCAAATTTTGATATAATTTTCCATAAGCCCTCATGACTAACAATGTTAAAGGCCTTGGTCAGATCCACAAACGTTGTGTGCAGACTCTGTTCTGCTCCTGGCATTTCTCTTGGAGTTGTCGGGCAGCAAATACCATATCGACTGCTCCTTGGCCCTTTCTAGAGCCCCACTGTCTCTCAGGTATATGCTCATCTTCTAGATGAAGGATCAGCTTCTTAAGGAGGACTCCAGCAAGAGCTTTGCCAGCAATGGCTAAGAGAGAGACCTCCCTGTGATTATTGCAAGACAATCTATTCCCTTTAACCTTATAGAGATGGACAATTTTGCATGTTTAAACTTCTGGGGGATAACCTCCTCTTGCCAGATAACCTGGAAAATTTCATTCAGTCTTTGTAGGAGCAATGGTTCCCCTACCTTGTAAATCTCAGCTGGAATAGAAGCAGCACTAGGTGCTTTGCCACAAGAAAGGAGCCTAATGGCCCTCAAAACCTCTTCTTCACTTGGAAGTTTACCCAAGGAGGGATTGACTTCAACCTGAGGTAAATGGTCAGTGGTGTCAACATTGATGAGGGTCTGGTAAGAACACTACGGAAGTGTTCAGTCCATCTCTCTAGGATCATGTCCTTATCACTAATCAAGTGACTCCATCAGTACTGAGTAGGATTTACAAGCAGGATAGTTCATTCACCTCTAAGAAGGCAACATTTAATTCCATCAAAGGCAAAGTACAAGCAAAGCTTAGAGAGATGCAGGATTCCTGGCTCAGTAAGAAGGCAGATGAAATTCAGTTTATGCTGATAGTAACAATTCAAATCACTTTTGGATTCCCTGGAAGCTACTTATGGGACAAAATCTTACAGTGCATCACAACTACTCAGTGCTGATGGAGGCACATTGATTAGTGATAAGGACATGATCCTAGAGAGATGGGCTGAAGACTTCCATAGTGTTCTCAACAGACCATCATCAATCAATGCTGAATCCATTGACCATGTACCTCAGATTGAAGTCAATTCCTCCTTAGCTTAACCCGGTATATAGTAGGTAATTCATGAATACTTGTTCCCTCCCCACGTAATTTTTTTAAATACTACAAACTGAATAATGTAGTCTTCCAAAGGCATCTGCAACCAGGTATCTCGAAATAGTAGTGCTTTCATCACCATGATAACTTTACACTAAAGATTCAATAAGAAATGAGGACTTGTTTTCCCCTTGCCTTATGATTTCTCTGCAAGTTCCTGCTAGGACTCAGATTTTCCAAGGAACTAT